>CAJHNH020000641.1:221837-249525 GCA_905116865.2 Candidula unifasciata
ATTTTTAATATCAAGTAAAATCACAAAAAGAATGTTTGGTAAAAGAAAGAAGAAGAAGAGATGTTAGCAGAAAAGTCAAAAATCTTAGACCTGACGAATTGAAGAGCTGGAGAATCAATGTCCTCGCTCCATGGGTTTCTTCGCAGTCGAGAGTTTAAAGTTTCTTTGCCAGAATAATCAGATATCTGGTCGTCTGGAGGCATGTCACCTTGCAAAGCCTCGCCGGTTTCAACAGACCTGATGCGCTATACATGTGTAGGCCTGATGAATTCCTGAACTAGGGATCAATCTCTTCGATTCATCGTTTTCTTTCTAGTCGAGCGTTTGAAGCTTAAACGCTAGAATAATCAGACGTCTTTTTGTCATGACACTGGAAGTCTGAAGGCGTGTCAACTTTCAAAGACCCGCCTGTTTCAACAGACGTGATTTTGGTTTCCTTTTCGTGTTGCTAGTGATTATCGCTTTCTGTTAAAGCGCACGGATGTCCGGGATTTTTTAAGAGTCGAGTGCAGAAGCTTGATTGCCAGAATAATCAGATGTTTGGTCATCATATCAATGGCTGTCTGGGGACTTGTCTAACTGCAAACTCTCGTTCGCTTCATCAGACATCCTACAGAAGTGTCCCTCGTTTCTTGTATACACTTGTTGCTTGGTGCTTTCTTCATTTGCACCATTCCACAAACTAGACCAGCGAAATAAACTTCGTCGCTTCCTTTTGGTTTTACAAAGCTCTAGGGCTTGAACTTTGCTCCGACGACTTACTGGAAGGCGGGCCGAACATCTTGAGGAGGACCAGGGGGATTAACATTTGCATTGATGGCAGGCTGGCAAACAAGTTGAAGACTATCAGCCTGGCGAATTCATAAACTAGGGATATCATCTATTCGCTCCATCGTTTTCTTTCCAGTCGAAAGTTTGGAGCCTTTTCGCCAGAATAATCAGATGTCTGGTAGTTATAGCACTGGACGTCCAGAGGCATGTCAACTTTCAAAGCCTTGCCCGCTTCATCAGATTTGATTCTGACCTCTTTGTCGGACTGCTGCTGGTCTTTGCTTTTCATTAATGCGCAAGGACGTCCCGGGGCTTCGCCGCTATATTACTGAAGAGACAGGAACCTCCTTGTGGCAGGATGTAAAATAATTAATTAATCGCTAAGGGAATCTTCCTTTAGAGAATCAATTTCGAAAACTTCCGAACGTCCTTGTCTCAAACCTTAAAGAACGAAAGAAGAAACATTATTTTCAAAAGGTCACAAACTGGACACCCAGGCCCGTCTTACATTCGGCTCTTCCAGTCAGCGACCTTTCTAACATCAGTTGTATTTTATCAATAAAGCATCTTATGATCATGTAAAAATATGCATATTATGAATACCAAGAAAAAACACACACAAAGGCATGGGTGGTAAAATGCATGGGCACACTTGCGCGCGCGCGCACACACACACACCCACATAACCACTCCCACCCCTTCATTCAGTCACTTACACATCTACATGCACACACACCCACATACATACACACTATCATACACACACTCATACAAAGGCACATGCATGCATACATACTTACATACATGCATACATGCAGGCAGACAGGCAGACAGACTTGCAGACACTCACAGGGACAAACATACAGACACACACAGACAAGCACACACACACACACAGACAGACACACACACACAGACACACACACCGATACACACATACATACACACAGACATACATACACAGACGCAAACACAGACATAAACATAGACACACACCCAGACTCACACACACACACGCACACAGACCCACACATACACATACACACATACACGTACAAACATATATTCATGCATACCTGCATTCATGCATACATACAGGCATACAGGCATGCATACAGGTGTTAGTTTCCAAAGAGGCAGGTAACCGCTGTGCTTTTTTATTGTATAGTTTGGTCGGTTTCCAGAAAGGTAGGTATCCGCTGTGCTTTCTTATTGTGTAGTTTGGTTGATTTCCAAAGAGGTAGGTATCCGCTGTGCTTTCTTATTGTGTAGTTTGGTTGATTTCCAAAGAGGTAGGTATCCGCTGTGCTTTCTTATTGTGTAGTTTGGTTGGTTTCCAAAGAGGTAGGTATCCGCTATGCTTTCTTATCGTGTAGTTTGGTTGGTTTCCAAAGAGGTAGGTATCCGCTGTGCTTTCTTATTGTGTAGTTTGGTTGGTTTCCAAAGAGGTAGATATCCGCTGTGCTTTCTTATCGTGTAGTTTGGTTGGTTTCCAAAGAGGTAGGTGTCCGCTGTGCTTTCTTATCGTGAATGCGATCTTTCTCGGTAAAATTGATTTTTGTATTCTTACTGGTTGATTTTTTTTTTCTAATTTTCGTGCTGCTGTTTGCTTCCACTTGCCACTGCGTACAGACCTTCTTTATGTATTCTGTCAATAATCCACCACACCCCCAACATTCCTACCTTCCCGTTTGTGTAATGGGTTGGAAAGGGGGAGGGTATATAAAAAAAAAAAAAAAAACATTCACACATTTTTTGCCAACAGACTATGAGGTGTTAAACCTGCAAGTTTACATACACATCACTTATTCAATGGTCGATGGAGTGGTCGATAAAAACACCGACCGCCTGTACTCCCCAGGTCATTTTCCCATACCCATTTTAGGTTCCGTCGATCTGGCACACATATGTCTACTTCTAATAATCCTTATTTTCTTCCTTTCTCATTTCTTTCTGTCTTTCTTTGTTTTTCTTCTCTTCATCTGTCCTTCTTTTCTTATTATTTTCGCTTCCCTCTTCTTCTTCTTCCTCCTCTTTCTTCCTTCCTTATTCTCCTTCCGCCTTCTACTGCTGCTGCTGCAACTTCTTCTTCTTCCTCTTCTTCTTCTTCTTCTTCTTCTTCTTCTTCTTCTTCTTCTTCTTCTTCTTCTTCTTCTTCTTCTCAGGGTAAGGACAGAAAGCAGGTTGTTGGAGAACTACAGACATAACTCAACAGCAAAAGCAATTCGTGTGGTGAAGCTTGTAAACTGGTCAATCCAACGCCAACTGTAAGTCTGTGCTCAGAGATTGTGGAAAAAACAATGAAGTACTTGGGGAAACGATTTGATCACAGCTTGGTTTATATGGAGCTCATATACCAGGTGATATTGCGATGAGAGTGACGTCTGCAGAAAACTGTGAGCAGCGCCATTTATGTCTATCGTATCAAGGTCTGGTCCTTTCTGTCTTTGAGCATGCCATAGCGATCCTGACTTTCAACCACAAGCAGATAGAGAGGATGGAAAGGATATAGAACGAGGCTGTCCGCATTATACTTGGATGTACAAGAGATACATTTTGCAGGACGATGCGCTACCTTACTGATTTTCGGCTCTCCTTGCAGTACCGGACGAGGGCTGGACGGCTTAGTCCAGTTTAGTGGGAGTTCTCTCTCTTGGCCGCACTGGAAACAGTGAGCGGAAAAGTCACGAATCAAAGAAGACAGTGAGGTCGATATCAGGACTGCCAATGCTTGGTTGTGTCCCCCAGATCTGTTTTTTTTTTTTTTTTGACGTTGAGGGGAAATCTGGGTTTTTTTTTTTTTTGTTTGGTTTTTGCCGATCTGTATGCTGTAATGACCGATAAATTCGCCTGGTTAGGGGTAGGGTTAGGGTTAGCGGTAGGATTAGGGTTAGGGTTAGGGGTAGGGTTAGGGGTAACATTAGGGTTACGGTTAGGGTTAGGGGTAGGGTTAGTGGTAGAGTTAGGGTTAGGGGTAGGGTTAGGGTTAGGGGTAGGGTTAGGTGTAGGGTTAGGGTTAAGGGTAGGGTTGGGGTTAGGGTTAGGTTTAGCGTTAGATGTGACAATTTTGACGCAGGAGTTCGCTATAATCGCGCACAGTCACATACACACCCAAACAGTCGACGGACTGTGGATGCTACGGACAATTCGCCACCGATTGGGCACCAGCCGCGCGCTATTGCCGTCATATTTGGCAGACTGTCAGTGGCGCCACTCCAACAAGCATCAGATTGTTGGCCAGTATTTTGAACTCCTACGTCAAAATTGTCCCATCTAACCCTAACCCTTAGCCCTATACCTACCCCTAACTCTCCCCCTTACCTCTAACCCTACCCCTAACCCTAACCCCTAACCCTACCCCTAACCCCTAACCCTCCCCCTAACCCTACCCCTAACCCTAACCCCTAACCCTAAACCAAACCGAAACCCTACGCAACCCTACACGCAACAGTATGATGACTACGCAACCCTTCACGCAACCGTATGATGACTACGCAACCCTTCACGCAACCGTATGATGACTACGCAACCCTACACGCAACCGTAGGATGACAACGCAACCCTATACGCAAGCGTACGCAACCCTACACGCAACCGTATGATGATAGGTAAGTATGTCATTTGTTTCGTGACTTTTCCGCTCACTGTTTCCAGTGCGGCCAAGGGAGAGAACTCCCACTAAACCAAACTACGCCGTCCAGCCCGCGTCCAACCCGCGTCTAGCCCTCGTCCGGTACTGCAAGGAGAGCCGATTTTCCAACCATGGAGGACAGAAGTCAAATATTCCGGGCTTGTCTACCCTCAGAGTCAGCGCAGATACACGACACCCGCTGCAAAGTGACATTAAGAAGAAAACAGGAAGCTGGTTAAAAAAAAGGAGAATCGTGGATGGGCCAGGCCGAGGACATTATTCAGCAGGTGTGTTTATTTGAGGACATACAACCTGGTGATGAATGAGTACAGGTACCAACAGAGTGCTGTACGACCTTTTCTGTTTGCATCCGACTAGACAGAAAATGACCTATGGATGTCATGGCCGTGACCAAAGCAATAACATGGCTGAAGACAAGACATTTTCCCGTGCATGCTTTCTCACTGACTCAGTGAGTGTGCTTATTAGGATAGAAAAGGTCTGGATCCAAAGACAGTTGTTGGAGTCTCTAAAGCGGTCAGGGCTAACACATATCAGTTTCCTATTTGTGCAAGGGCACGCAGGCTTGCAAGGAATTGGGCAGACTGATTGGCTTGCATGCAAAGCTACGATGTAAGGCGGACGAGCCGTGTACCTTGCTGATATTCTGAACGCTCTACGAGAAGTAAGACGTTTGCGAGAACAATGTGATGACTGTGAATCTGCAACAATGACCAGACTACAAGAACAAAAGGCTAAAAGGGGAATGGCCAGACAAAAACACTAGCTTCAGTCAAATTTTAAAAATGCCCTCTACACCAATAAAACCAGCACAGTTAGATAGCTGTAAACAATCTCTTTCCAATGGTACCTCATTTAGGCTTGTATGTCATTTCTGAGCTGAGATATGTAGGTTTTGGTGGAGATAAGATGTAAGAAACAGCCGCTAAAACTTGTGACCCAGAAACAAGAAGTTTTTTACTGCGCAACCTACTGCGCAGTTCTGTATCGGCTTTGTTGACATTGGACTGTCATTGGACAAGATGGCAGGCAGTGAGACTCAGCTCACTCAGCCGCATGTGATTGCCTAAAAAATGTCACTGTAAATCTAAACAGCCAGAGTCGGGAAAAAAAATTTAATATGCAAATGTAAAATTGGACGGAGAATTCAATTGTAACTAGCATTACCACAACTGGTAATGTTTAAGCCTGAAGCCAACCTCGAATTTACCGCTATTTTCAATCAAACTGATAGACTAACAGAAAAACAGAGAATGTCCGGCTGTCGTAGACATGCGCTGTTAATCGGGTTCCTTCCCGCCGTTTTCAGCTATTTAGAGTGGGTGAAAATCACACCAATGGCAACATTTCATGAGAGATTAGGACCCATCCCGAAACCCCAGCCGACATTTCCGAAACAAGTTTTAAACGGTTTCTATGGTAACGGAAATTGTCGAAAAGATAGCAAATTTCCGAAACTGTGGTCCCTCATGAAGCACAAGAAGCCAACACAGAACTGGTGTCGTAAACCGCTATACGCTGTAGGATTTACTAAGGAGGGGATCCGAGCACTTATGGACTGAATGGTTAATTGTGCAGTGAGAATAGTTTGTCGACTAACTAAGTAAATAACAAGAGAGCGAAAGTTGTGGATATACATGAGTTACATGACTACCAACGCCACACTGTGTGGACTTTAAGAAGAATACGTATTATTAACGTTGGGAGGAGCTAATCAGCTATTGCCTTATTTCTAAAACTAAATAAAACAGTATGTAGACTTGTAGTTTCTTACAAATAGACATGGCGCAACGAAAACAACACAAATCTCACCGCCACGTAGAACTGGTCGGTTCTGCACCACTTGGTGGTGAACTGATGTATGTTCCTGCTTTTGGGATGGTCCCGAGTGCTATGATGTCGATTCTTTTATTTAACATTTAACCGGCACGTAGATCCAATTCGTTGTTATGGATGGCGTCGTTTGGTGCTGACGTCAAAGATCTCGTGTGATGAGAGAATATCGGGCTCCCTCGCGTTGTCATGGAAGCCGCCGTTGTTGTGACATCAAAGATCTCGTGTGATGCAAGACTATCGTCGCCTGTGCCAGATTTCATGTCTACTAAAAGCCAGACCCCGACTGTGTTGGCCTACAGCAGACAGGACACACAGAAACAAGCTTCATCCACGGAGATTGATATGGGCTCACAGATGTAGCGAAAGGAAATGAGTGAATACTCTGCAGATTAGTGATTAGTGATTAGAAAGGATTATCATCACAGCACTCAGGACAGATCCATAGGTGCTCCGATCTCCTCCTCAAAAGCTCTACAAGTGTAAAACAACTGATAACGCCTGTTCTGTGTTGGTTATTGAAACGTTTTGTCCTCTTTGTGAAATGTTCATTTCTTGCAGCTTCAGGGTGCACCCCCATGTCCATCAGTCTAAACAGGGATACGGAGTCATGTCCTTTGGCGTGCTCCTCGGTACGGTAAATGTAGCGCATAGCATTGAAAACGTCACTTCTGTCCAGTACTGGGCCAGCCATAGCAACTGCAGTGTCAGCAAGATAGTCTGCACGCTCGTTTCCTTGAACACCCGCATAACCTGGCACAAAGATAAAGGTTAGGGCAGATATTCTTGAAGTGCTTAGTGTTTCAATCCATTCTTGCCTGATAAATCCAGCTTGGATTTTCTAAATCATATTTATCGAGTCACTAAGAAAGCATACGTGTGTGAACTTTTGACTACCAAGCCGTGCTAAAGCCCTTGTTTCAGCCATAGTTTCCATTGTAAGGCTACTAGTTGTAACAGAAAAGGCGCTATTCATTTCCTTGATGGTTTTCCCCCTTGAGCTTACTGTGAAGGCCCATGTACTTCGCTTGTCCCTAATTACTGACCTATCTGTGTAAACTACAACATCACCTTCATCTGTGTTTTCGTCAATCAGTGTTCTGACTAAAGTGTTTACAATGCCAGAAATCTGCTGCCTACAGCTTCCATCAAGTGTGATGTGGACTGTAATATTATTGTTTGGAGAGGGAGGCATAATTATCCATTCATTTCCAAAATTAATGTCAGTAAGGCGGCAAACATGTTCGATAGCTTGATTCTGTTTTCTATTGTGGGGAAATCCAAGAGGTATCGCATGGATTAACAGAAGGTGTCTCTAGTGCATCCAAGAATAATGCGCATTGCCTCATTTTCAATTTTTTTTCCCAGTCTGTTCGTCTATGTGGTGCTGGGTGTCATGGTGGCCAAGGCACATTTAATGGTGGGGAGAACTAATGCACGATACAACATTACAAGTAGCCATTGCTCAAAGTTTGCAGCTCCCATAACTTGTATTGCGGAGAGACCTTTCTTGGCTTTGAATTATAATGTGGTCTACGTGTTTTTTTTAATCTGCAGATGATACAAGTTAGGGACTCTTCTTGTTCTGACATAGCATCGAGCATATGGTGCTAGACCCCTGTTTCTTAACAGAGTAGAGATTGCAGACAACAAGGCCCGTTGGTGGTTGAGGCAGAAGTTCAAGCCTTTTTCCTTGAAAATTCTGCTGATAAAGGTGCAGTTATCTACACTGACGGATAAGAAGTTCGACACGTACAACGTTGATGGGCTTTCTGGCTCAAGGAAAAACTGTAAAAGAAGACAGCGGGGCTTTTGCCTCGACTACAAATAGTCTGACTGTGGATGTGATGGCGGTTAAAAATACAATGATGTGGCTAGAGACACAGCAATATTTATATGCGTGCTTTGTAAGTGATTCCATGAGCATGCTTGAGAAGAGACAGGATGGATTCTAAGAAAATGATTGGAGTCGCTGAGCATATCTCGTCTGAAAGGAATTAGCTTCGTTTTTGTGCCAGGACCTTTTGGGGTATGAGGGAATAACTGAGGGGATTGGCTTGCTTGCAGGGCCATGGTATGAACAGGAAAAGCAACGGATCGGGCCCACATTCTCAATTTGACCTATTTGATCTGTTGTCTTTTGATTTAGGGTAATTCTGGTTCTGTCCCAACATAAGTCCTGATATCGTCATTTCTGATTGTGTCTCTTCTAGTTGCACTTAGTAGTCACGTCCTTTCTGTTTCGATTGAGGGGTTGGGGGGGGGGGGGGGGAGAAAAAGGAGGGGGGGGGGGGGGTCTTTTGTTTTTAATGTCCTCGTTTGGCACTCATAACGTAATATATGTAATCAGTGGCAGAGTGCCAACGGGGTCTACATTCCCAAGGAAAGAGACTTCTGCAGTCCATCATATCCCGACCAAACAAAAACTAAAGACTTGTAACATACCACTAAAGTTTGACGCGTGGAACGTGCGAACTCTCATGGATAGAGAACATGTATCTGCACCTGAAAGACGAACCGCCCTGATTGGGAAAGAACTTGTAGATACAACATCGACATTGCAGCCCTAAGCGAGACTAGACTTGCTGGTGAGGGCGAACTCTACGAGGTTGGTGCAGGTTACACATTCTGCTGGAGTGGTGGAAGTCCCGATGAGCCCAGAGAAGTCGGAGTGGGTTTTTGCAGTGAAGACCACATTCGGTAAACTGACTAAACACCCTAAAGGTGAAAGTGATCGGCTCATTGTGATGAAAGTATCATTGTTTCAGGGAAAAAGGAATGCCACAATCGTAAGTGCAAATGCACCAACAATGAATAACACAAACAAGAATATAAACGAATTCCATAAAGACCTGAAGATTGTAATTAAATCGGTACAACAGTCTTGTCATCCTTGGCGATTTCAATGCTATAGTGGGTACAGATTTTCAACAGGTAGAATGGTATAACTGAAAGATATGGTGTTGGCAACTATAATAGCAATGCGCTTTTGCTGCTTCAAACCTGAGCAGAACAGGAAATAATTATTACAAACACCTCATTTCGCCTTCTCCTGGATGCCCCCCCCCCCTCCCCCGGTTCTAAACCGTGGCATCTTATTGACGTCATGGTGAAAAAGTGCGACAGACGGGTTACTGAGTCTATGTGCGGTGCTGTGTGTTGGACTGACCATCGTCTCGTCGTTGTCAAAAATTAACCTCTGCATTCAAATACCAAGACGACCGCAGGGAAGCAAAACTTACAAAAAGCTAAACATCTCCAGGCTGAGAAATAAATCCACGAAAAATAACTTTGAATCCACGCTGGAAGATCGTCTAAAATCCATCTCCTTAGATGGCCCAAATATGGAGGACACATGGACCACACTGAGAGATCTGGTGTACAGCCCAGCTTTAGAGACATTAGGACCGGTTTCAAGGAAACACCGGAACTGGTTTAACGAGAACTCAGAGGATATTCGGCATCTAGTATCGGAGAAACATCGCCTTTTAAAAACTTTATTAAGTGATCTAAATTCATTATTAAAAAAAAAAAAAAAGACTTTTTAAGTAATATTAGAAGTACTGTTTAAACCAGACTTCACCAGCTGCGAGACTTGCAGCTAAGCAAGGAAGCTGATGATATTCAGCGTTTTGCAGACTGGCATGATATGAAAATTTTCTATGATGCTTTAAAAAGTGTATCTAAACCTAGGCCACCATTATCCTGTCCCCTTCTCAGCAAAGAATGCAAATATACTACCAACTGATAACGATGTAATCCTCAAACTATGGGCTGAACACTTCAGTAACATTCTGAACCTGCAGTCATCCATAAACGAAGAAGCCAAAAACAGTTTGCCCCAGGTCCCTATGAAACACCAACTCTTCTGGAGACCAAGATAGCCATTGGTCAGTTATCTACTGGTAAAGCTCCTGGTCTTGACGCGATACCAGCATTAGTGTTCAAAGAAGTTGATAATGTCTTCTCTGAGAAATGACACCATATATTTCAGCTTATATTTCAGCAATAAATACTTCCACAAGACTTCAAAGATGCAACAGTCATACACCTGTATAAACGTAAAGGGGATCGACAGGTATGTGACAATCACCGTGGAATTTCGCTTCTGTCTATTATTGGTAAAATCCTAGCGAAAATTCTCATCAGTTCATCCTGATCAAGACCTCCTGCCTAAGAGCCAGTGTAGCTTCCGAAAACGTTGATCGACTTGAGTTTCGCTAGTCCAGGAAAACTCTCAAGAACAAAACTTCTACCTCTATTCTACCTTTATAGACCTCATAAAGGCCTTTGATACAGTCAGTAGAGAAGGACTTCTGAAAATCATGTCTAGATTTGGCTATCCTCAGAGTTTATCAGGATTGTACAGCAGTTCCATGAAGGTATCGAAAAAAAAAACCACACAACTAAAGTAATAAAGGAACTAAACTAACTAAAGTAGCTAAAGTAATTAAAGTCTAAAGTTACTAAGGTAACTAAAGAAACTAATCCAACAAAAGCGACTAAAGGTAATTATAGAAACCGAAGTAACAAAAGTTAGTAGTGTGAGGAAAGTATCTTAAGTAATAATGTTAACTTATGTAACTAAACCAACTTAAGTAAATAAAGTTACTAATGTAACTAAGTTAACAATAGAAACTAAACCAACTAGAGTATTTCAACGGAATGAAAAGACGAAGAAAAAGAAGAAAAAGAAGAAGAAAAAGAAGTCAAGTCAACACAACTTAAATCAACACAACTCAACACAACCCAATACAGCTCAACTCAACACTACTCAACTCAACTCAACATAACTCAATACAAAAAACTTAACACAACACACAGCAAGCCAACTAAACATAAAACAATACAAATCAGCATAACATAGCTCAGTATTGTATTGTTATATTTTATTATACTATACTATACTATACTATACTATACTATACTATACTATACTATACTATACTATACTATACTATACTATACTATACTATACTATACTATACTATACTATACTATACTATACTATACTATACTAATACTACACTATACTACACTATACTACACTATACTACACTATACTATACTATACTATACTATACTATACTATACTATACTATACTATACTATACTATACTATACTATACTATACTATACTATACTATACTATACTATACTATACTATACTATACATACATACATACATACATACATACATACATACATACATACATAACATACATACATACATACATACATACACACACACACATACACACAACCGTCGGAGGCATTTCCTTCGGCCCTTTTTAATTTCTGGCTCAGGTGCCATCTGAATTTCCAGATGCCCGATTTCTGTAACGGGCGACGATATTATAACAAATGTCAATGATGATTGCAAATAGCTGCCGTAGTCTACAATACCACCAGAGAATGCAGATCCCTGGGAAGAAGTGTCGTAGGTCATTCGGAATACGAGAGGATCTAACACAACAGACAGTCTCTCGTCGTCATGTGAGCTAGTGTTGGAAGTGACTGGCTCTAGCTCAGGCGTTTCATGAATTTGAATATATTTTATTTCTGCTTTTGAAAATTTCATCTTCTTCTGTCTTCTTGTGTTCTCGAATCTGTCTGCCACGGCGGTGCTAGGCAATAGGGATTTGCACTGTCTCTGATATTCTATAAGAGGATCTGACAAAGGCGTATATCTGTCGTTGTTGATGCAGTTTTTGTAAATTACCTGATTCACAGGAGAATTAGGCAACGCAGACAACCCCTCGTAATCGTGGCAGGTCTTGTACATCATCTGATAAGATCCATAATCATACGATCCGATATCAGTTTCGGGACACGAACTTCTAGCACAGTAAGTGCCAGCAAAAAAGTCTATAATTTGATCAGAGAATGCAGATCTCTGGGTAGAAGTGTCGTAGGTCACTCGGTATACAAGAGGATGTGACACGACAGGTAGCCTCTCGTCGTCATGTGAGCTAGTGTTGAAAATGACTGGCTCTGGTTCAGGCGCCTCACAAATCTGAATATATGCGATTTCTGCATCTGAAATTGATCTGCAGGCCATGGCAGTGCTAGGCAATGGGAATTTATACTGTCTCTGATATTCTATAAGAGTATCTGACAATGGCGTCATATCTATAATCTATCGTAGTCGATGCAGTTTTCGTCTATAGCTGATCCATAAGAGAATCAGGCAAAACATACAATTTCTTGTGCTGGGGGCATTAACCATCTGTATCTTGTGTAACCAAATTATTTCTCTTAACTTTGAAACGGCGTCTCATCCAGATGTACAGCTGTCTTCTCGTGTTCTCGAAGAAACTTGGCAGTCCTGGTAAAAACATCAGTATGAAGACAGATTTTAAAGTGGTCTACGTAGAAATCGTTGCTATGGAAACATCACCGTTGATTCCGATCAGCGCGGACGTTCATGACAGGCATATCTTGTGTGCTCACCGGTGCAACAAATGGTGGCTACAATTTTTACGTCTGTGTGAAAAAATAATTTAATTAGCCATCTACCATCAATGTAAACTAGGTGTTTGATGATATTATAACTGACTGCTCAGTGCTTGACGTCATCTTCAGCAAGCAGCGAAGAGAGAGTGAAGAGGAGAAAACAAGGAAATGGGGAGAGAAGAAATCAGAGACATAGAGCAGGGGCTAAGAGATTTAGACGAAAAACAGAATGGCTGGGTTTTAATCATGTGTGTTACTAGAATTGTCGTAGTGCTATACAGAAAGGGCCTATACTAGAGAGGTTGATTTATGACTTTCATGTAATCATGCTTCAGGAGCTAAATGCAGACAATTATCATTGGCCTGGATATGTCAGCTACGTAAAGTCTGCTGGACATCATGAGAGATATGGGCAATGTCTGATAGTGAAGGAAGGCTTGAAACATGTGGTGCTTTGCCTGGGTCGTTGGAATTATGATGCTAGAGAGTTGCAGGAATACAAATGGAGATTTGCGACCTATGTTGGAACATAATAGATTTATATTCTGCTGTTGACTCTTCAGTTACAAAGCAACAGTTGGACTAAGTCAAAAAGGTCAAAACAGAAATAACCAGCTATTTCAAATAAAGAACTTACTCAATATACAATCAACAACAAAAAAAAAAAAAAAAAAAAAAAAAAAAAAAAAAAAAAAAAAAAAACATTCCTCCATTTAATACTAGCATTCTAGCGATGCTTTAAGGGTGACCTGCTCAGACAAGGTGTAAAACTGATTAAGCGCTGCCAGTTTGTGACCTGATACAGTCATTGACTCCCTGGGACATGGCTATGGGCATGTCTTCCTAGGATGGAGTGCCTAAGATCGCAGTGATTTCGTCCGGCTGTGAACACAGAACAGTTTAATTAGTCATTAGTCAAAGATCTAACATCAAAGCCGAAGGGTCACCCTATAACTGCTTCGTTCATGTGACAGTCGAATCACACAAAATGTCCCATTTGAAAACTTTTTAGTCTCAGTAAAACCTTTAAGCTTGCACACGCAAAGTACATATGCATAAGGTAGCCATCAGATGAGCACTACCAGTCCTACACCCGAATTGCACGATGTGTGGGAACAAAAAAACCGAGTCCCATTTTCTCGAATGTTACTGACATAAATGGTATAAAAACTAGGGTTGTACCGAATGTTTGCTAAGTATTCGCTTTGGGGCCGAATAGTGGACCTAATACTATTCGGTATTCCACCGAATACTCGCGGTCGGGCCGAATACGAATAGTGGTTACCTTACATTTGTTTTTGCAAACACGGCGATGGACTAAAATAACTCTCTCATCAACAAAATAGTTGCTGTTGCCTAAGTCTGTCGTAGCGGGGAAACTGCGACATGGTTGCGTAGTACAGCAGCTGGCAAGATCTTTGCCTGCTGACTCGACCGAGGCATTACAACAGAGGTTCTCAAACTGGGTGCATTGATAATTTGTGCATTATTAATAATAGAAAACTATTTATATTTTACTAATTTCGCCAGGTGATGATTTTTCAATCCTACGGAGAGGGAGATATGATTGGTGGAAAAGAGGGGGGGGGGGAGGTATGCCAGACACAGTTAGCTGAGAGAGCTTAAAATATGATTTTAAAGTTATCATTTCCTAACTATTTATATTTTAATAATTTCGCCAGGTGATGACTTTTCAATCCTTCGGAGAGGGAAATATGATTGGTGGAAAGGGAGGGGGAGGGGTTATGCCAGACACAGTTAGCTGAGAGAGCTTAAAAAATTATTTTAAAATTCTCATTTCTGAACTATTTATATTTTAATAATTTTGCCAGGTATGATTTTTCAATCCTTCGGAGAGGGAGATATGACTTGGTCGAGGGGGATATGACAGACACTGTTAGCTGAGAGGTATTTTCTTTCCTATCCATTTCACCATTCTTGGCCACAGCAACGCGTGGCCGGGTACAGCTAGTACATCCATAAATAGAACCATGTGCACCTGTGGAAGGGTGCCCCAGACAGCAGAGCATGTACTCCAGGACTGCACCGAATTTGACACATTAAGGCAAACTTTTTGGCCAGAAAGAACAACAGTGGAACGTAAAGTCTATGGACCACTGAATGAACTAACAACGACAGTGAAATTTATGCAAGAGACAAAACTGCTGATACAGACAACTTTTTTCAGACGAACAAAAGAAGAAGAAGAAGAAGACATAGACAGAAGCCAGAGAGCACGACGAGCAAATGGGTGGTTTATATTAGGACTGTACCGAATAGTGATTTTCACTATTATGCCGAATACGAATACGAATAGTGTATCATTATCATCAGGTGCCTTGCCGACTGGCGTGGACGATGAGGCCTCGCCACAATCTGCCATCTCATGTAGCATGTATTAGTTCGTGTGCTTACACACCTCCATGCCATGTTACAAGACTGTCAAGAATCTTCACTCGTTATCTTCCTCTATCCCTCCTTCCATGGATCTTTCCAGTGGTCACCACATGTTCCATTTCCATTTTAAAATTATTAAAATAGAAATAGTTAAGAAATGAGAACATTAAAATAATATTTTAAGCTCTCCCAGCTAACTGTGTCTGACATAAACCCCCCCCCCCACCCTTTTCCCCCGCTCCCCAATCATATATCTCTCTCCAAAGGATTGAAAAATCATAACCTGGCGAAGTCATATCTTTCTCTGAAGGATTGAAAAATCACCCATGGCGAAATTATTAAAATAGAAATAGTTAAAAAATGAGAACTTTAAAATAATATGTTAGGCTCTCTCAGCTAACTGTTTGGCATAACCCTTCCCCTCCTTCCCCCCCCCCCCCCCCCCCAACCAACCGATCATATCTCCCTCTCCGAGAGATTGAAAAATCATCACCTGACGAAATTATTAAAATAGAAATAGTTAAGAAATGAGAAATGTAAAAAAAAATATTTCAAGCTTTCTTTCAGCTAACTGTGTCTGGCAACCCCCCCCCCCGCCCTCCAATTCTATCATCCTCTCTGAAGGATGTGAAAGTCACCATGTGACGAAATATTGTAACTAAATTGAGCTTGGCATTCGTGTCCATCCAGACTTAAATAGATAGCATTAACTTGTACTGAGAAGTAAATGTGGCCATTGTCACGGCTACCACATCCCCAGTCCTGTACCAGTACTTCTGCAACCCCTACCACCACCACCACCATTACAACAATAAACAACAACAAAAACTGTCACTACAGTCTGTGCACGGGCTTCTGTATTTATACAGACTGACCTGAGTCTGTGTAGGTCGGTGTAGAAAAGAGGAGTTAGCGCCGCATGTTGTCGCCACGTACTATTTAGTTTGATGTTGCCCCCGACATAGAAAAAAAAAAAACTTCATCACGTAACCAGTGATGGAACCCACAGTAAAAAGTTCACTATACTCCCGAAAGCCTGAGAAAAATACCCCGCACCCGTCATCTCTCCCTCTCCGAAGGAACGATTTTTAACTGACCTTAGCATCCGTGTCCACCCAAACTAAATTGCACTGTAAGACGTCTTATGTAACAGTTTCTGTCATTGCCGAATAGTTTTTGATCGAGAAGCGTCGCGGGAAGGCTAATTGTGACTTAACTGAAATCGGATGTCTTTGGGGGAAAGGCGCAGATATCACAGCCTAGCTGTAACCCACACACAACGTGGCAACCAAGTTTTTGATTGAAAAAGAACAATTATTACACAGCGGGGAATCGAACACCGGTCACCCGCGTGAAGGATGGTATACTTACATCTATACTACCGAAGACTGAAGAGTTTAGGTAAGATATCGCAGCGTAGCTGTAAACGACAATTCATTGTGCCAACGGCCCTCTCGGGGGCGAACGAAGATTACCCGTGACATGACAATTGAGCATCACGTTGCCGCTGTCGCAGGCTAGTTGTAAACCCCAAAACCGAAAAAAGGCGTAGATATCGCAGCCTAGCCATAAACCACAACACAATGTGCCAGCCACCCAGTTAAGGGCTACACAAAAATTATATCACTCAGCGAGGATTCGAACGTAGGTTACCCGCATGATAAGCAGACTAGTTATAACTACGCTAACAAACACTCAAGCAGATAGTGGAAATGAAATTATATACTAATGCAAAGTTCAAAAAGAGCTTAGCAGTCAAAAATGGCCAATCAACTAAAAACAAATCCGGACCGGCAACGAAATAAATAATGATTTGACCGTTGCTGGAGCTATGTTGTTCGTGTTTTGTGCGACTTTCTGATAAAAAAATCACGCTTTGAGTCAAAGGCAACGTTGTGTGAAAATTTGAAAGCAATCGGTTCAGTAGTTTCCGAGTTTCTGGTTAACAAACTCGGAAAATTAACACTTTTATTAATATAGATTACTCGTGATCATATAGGAATAACTAACACCAAGCTAGATTTAGTTCAACTTAGTTTTTTTTTCACCCACTGGTGCATAAAAAAAGGCCTTAACAGATTGCATTGCTCCTGGATTTATCCGAGATGGCTCGGTCTCTCTTTACAGAGCAGCAGACCGCCTGCTGAAAGCGACGCATAGAGCACGAAATCTGTAGCTTCGCCGATTCCCGGTTTTCGGTTGTGACCATATGTCACAACTGCAGCATACAATGACTGTGTTGTGTCCGCCAACACAGTAAACATAATATTCCACATCTGACATGTTATTGTGCAATTGCTAGGGCCCAGGCTCTATATGGAGGTTGTGTGAAAAAGAGGGCGGTGTCTCATATTGGACAAGACACAGCGGAGATCATTCTCCATATCAAGCTGGCAATGCTGTTTTATTTTCATGACTGTTAAAGTTATACACCCGGCTTCAAAGGTGAAAGTTATACATCCGGCTTCAAAAGTAAAAGTTATACACTTGGCTTCAAAGGTTGAAGTTATACATCCGGCTTCACACGTTGAAGTTATACATCCGGCTTCACAGGTTGAAGTTATACATCCGGCTTCACACGTTGAAGTTATATATCCGGCTTCAAAAGAGTTTGTAGTGGAAAATAGCAAGAGAGCATTTAGAGCTTATGTTGGCACATAAGGGTACATACATTTCATGCCCAAAAAATTAAAATCCTTTTTAGCTCTTGATTTACACGTCAGCCTTGCTTTTTCTTGTACATATTGTGGGAAGATTTTAATGTCAATAATACTAGGATTGGATTGGATTGGCTTTTTACCCCACCAGGACATCACACAAGCGATAAACACCCGATGACACAAAGTGCCACCATGCGGATGAGGATCACCGTGGAGAGGTCCCAGAAACCGCGTTCAGACATTTGGCCATAATGATGACCTGCCTATATTGCGGCCCCTGGCAAAAGCCAGAGTGGGGCTTCAAATAACAAAAAATAACGTCCTAAGAAGGACGTAAGAAACATAATATTAATACTAGGATTTCTGGTTAACTTCCGAAGCAAGTCACCAAATGATAAACAGAGAAAACAGAGACTGAACTCCTCTATCAGAAAATCGAAATATGACTGTGTTTTAACTGCAAGTTAAATATTTTTACCCTTCTTTTTTTCACAACAGTTCATTAGAACGATGTAAAGATGAGAAGTTTGTGGATTCATTTCGCCGTGTCTTCTTCTTCTTTTGTCGTCTCACCAATACCAGGTTGTAGCCCAGTGTCGTTGTTTTCCTTTATTAATTCAATGTTTTGTGTGTGTGTGTGTGTGTGTGTGTGTGTGTGTGTAGTAGTGTGGTAGCATTCAAATACATCACTGCCGGCTTGCTAGGCCATTTGCTCGGCGGGTCACGAACAAATCTGACTTGATTGGTGCCCGTTCCGGGCGAGCTTTTGCCTTGTTAGGCTGAACCACAGCCAACTCTAGATATAAATATATAAATGCTTTTGCTACAGTCAACATGAACATAAACATCAATAACGTTTAGATATAAACTAAAAGTTGTTCCAGCAAAAGTAAAGAAATAGCAGTGCTAACTCTTTGATTCTGAGAAGGTATTGTTGCATCTGAGGAGCCTAGGGGGGGGGGGGGAGAGAGGGAGGAGGGGGGGGGGAGGGGTAGGGGTGCCTTTTTTACTTATCAAATTTAGCGCATAAAAATACTGCTATGAAAAAAAAACATGTCATACATAACATAAATATAAATGATTGATGGTTATTATTATTATTAGTAGACTACTACAACATATAATTATACTGCTATTTAATAATTAGTAAACAAGCACAATCAGTATTAAATTGATATGTGCAATACTTTTTTTTTCACCCAGAGTAGTTTTCTTAACAGTACTTACTACTAAATATGTATCCTCAAGGTACAAACAGCACAAACAAATTTGTCCAGTTTCATCTTGTTGGATGAAATCAATTCCTTATCATTGCGAATTTTTTGGTAACTGTTTAAAAATTACATCACACATATTTCTAATTACTGCATGCAACAACGCGTATAAGTATCATGAATGGTATATTATTTTAAAAGTAATTAAAGCAAATTAAAGAAAGACCATATAACTGCAAATTGGTAAGCAACATACACATATCAATTTACGAAAATTAACACAGACCGTACAACTGCAAATATGCATAAGAAGTGGATAAACAACCAGAAGTTTCCGCAAGAGTTTACAGCCAGTGATGCAAAAGCCAATTTACAAAAATTAACACAGAGTAAAGAGGCAAAGAGTGACTTGCTGTGAGAGGTTAGTTAGTAAATAAAATATAGTTTTATGCATTTACCCCGAGCTCCAAAATATCTTGACACAATTTATTCACAATTTGATTTCTACATTCAAAGTAGAAAAAGAATAAACAGCCAGCTCTCAAAAGTCCAAGCTACTGACTAGAAACAGGGACACACACATCACAACACGACTGTCTTCCGTGAAAATTAAAATGGCTGTATATCCACTTCACAATATCCGCTTGTAGATTTGTAATACGAATACGTTTAGAACACAGGAATTTGTAAGCATATTAAAATGTCATACAATCCAACATGGAATCGATTCTAGTAACCTTTTTTTGAGGGGACTCCTAGAAAATGTACCGTGATTCAGTTGTCAGGACTGAATATACAGCCGGACGTGGGCTGAACCCTCGCGGCATCAGTTTTCCGGCGTGCACCACGAGGTTGACCGACCTGGTGCTCTACAGATAAATGACTTGCTGCTTAAATGTTTCACCTCTCACAGGGCTACCAATGCTGGGTCAATGTTTGTTTTTATATGACGCCTTGGGGAAAATCTGTTAAAAAAATATCCTTATAATAAAAGTGGTAAATGTTTCGTTTCGTAAATTCAAATGTAGTACATTTTAACAATATGGTTGTGTGTGTGCGCGTGTCTATGTATTGCTTGGGTTTTCGCTCAGCCAAGCTGGGTTTTTCTAAAAAATCCCATTGGCAGCCCTAACCTCTCGTCGTTTCCATAACTTAAATTTGTGCACGAGATTGCATCATTATTGGATAGAATAATGTTTCTTATGTTCTCCTTGGAGTTTTAAATTCAAGTTACTTACAAATTAGTGACGAAACGATGATAAGTGTCAGAAGCAAGTATTTATTGTTCAGTGTTTATATTCAATGTTCATATTTCTTCTTTTTCTTCTTCAGCATTCCGAGCCTTTGAGTTTCATTGCTGCAGATATCTCTCTTGTATGGCATTTTTATGTTTAAATTTATGTGCAATAAATGTTCACGAATAATTAGGCTGTCTCCATTCTTTTACTCAGCAGTATTCTTCTATAGTTGTCATTTTCTGGTCTGTAGTCCTTGTCCCTTGGTCCTCTCTGCCCCCTTCCCTCCCTCATGTCCTCTACCATATCAGCTACACGGTAGTTGGTGGTGCTGTTGTTGTTCGTGCTGTTGTTGTTGGTGATGCCACTGTGGTTGATGGTTATGTTGTTGTTGGTGATGCCGCTGTGGTTAGTAGTTATGTTGTTGTTGGCGATGCCGCTGTGGTTAGTGGTTATTTTGTTGTTGGTGATGTCGCTGTGGTTGGTGGTTATGTTGTTGTTGGCGATGCCGCTGTGGTTAGTGGTTATGTTGTTGTTGGTGATGTCGCTGTGTTTAGTGGTTATTTTGTTGTTAATGATGCCGCTGTGGTTGGTGGTTATGTTGTTGTTGGCGATGCCGCTGTGGTTAGTGGTTATTTTGTTGTTGGTCATGCTGCTGTGGCTAGTGGTTATGTTGTTAATGATGCCGCTGTGGTTGGTGGTTATGTCGTTGCTAGTGATGCCACTGTGGTTGGTGGTTGGTGGTTATGTTGTTGTTGGCGATGCCGCTGTGGTTAGTGGTTATTTTGTTGTTGGTCATGCTGCTGTGGCTAGTGGTTATGTCGTTGTTAATGATGCCGCTGTGGTTGGTGGTTATGTCGTTGCTAGTGATGCCACTGTGGTTGGTGGTTGGTGGTTATGTTGTTGTTGATGATGCCGCCGTGGTTGGTGATTCCGTCGTGGTTTCTTGAGGTTTGGTGCCACATGGCACGTAAACTTCTGAAACAAAGTCGCACGACTGGATGGCCTTGTTAAAAATCCGACCTAAGGAAATAGTAGGGGTGTGGTTTGACGTAAAAGATTTAGATCCTGAAAACATAATTTAGTACAGTTTATACGTATGCGGGGAGTCGCCTTGGCGTAGCGGCTAGACTCTCGCGTGCGGATCGAGAGGTCGTGAGTTCGTTCCCCGGAGGAGTCGGACTTTTTTTAAAAATAACCTTGACTCCCGGTCGACCTAGCCTTAAGTGGGTACTAGGTGCAGTCCTGGTGTGATGCTGACCACATCACCCACCAAGTGCCGATTGGTCTATAAAAATATAGGTCTATCCCTATTTTCCCAATACGCCTAAAGGCGTAGAAAATGGTTATTGTTTAATATTATCCACATACATACTCGATTGATTTAAATGTTTACATACATAGTGCATACATATTTTAGTAATGTAAAAGGTCTGTTTTCCACGACTTTGGCGTATAGAACATATAGGGCTAGACCTAAATTTTTTAGACCAATCGGCACAAAATGGGTGATGTAGTCAGCATCACGCCGGCCGCTTTTACTTCCCGGGACTGCACCTGGTACCCTCAAGACTGGGTCGTCAATTTAAAAAAAAAAAAGGTCCGGCTCCGTCAGGACGCGACCTATCGACTTTTCGACCGGCAGACGTGCGTTTAGCAGACAACGGCACGGCGACTCCCATGTAGTTAGTTAGTTAGTTAGTTAGTTGGGTTATCCTCATTGCACTCCGGACATGTCCATAGGTGCTCAGATCCTCCCCCCAGTATGAGCCCCAACGTCCGATGGCTAATAGTACCAGTTCTATGTTGATTAACAAGTTTTCTGGCGTAGCTGGTGTGCGTCTCGTTTTTTGCTGTGCCGATCTTAATTCCCAAGTCTGCCATTCTAGCGAGTGATGTGGATTCACTGCCACCAAAGTAGTCTATACTTCCCATTTCTCTGAGGGCATTGATAATATCAGCATGATCCATAGGCTGACCGTCGGTAGTGATAGCGGATCCAGCCAACCTGTCAGCTCTTTCATTTCCATCGACGCCTGCGTGTCTCGGAACAAAAATAAAGGTGACTCCACGGACAGTGGACTTCTGTAATGATTCAAGCCATTGTCTTCGCACTGAACCTGCCTGAACCCTCCGGATCATACTAATTGAATCACTGAGTATACACACGTGGGTGTATTTTTGTGTTTCAAGCCAGGCAAGCGCTTGTGTCACTGCCATCACCTCCATCGTCATGCTGCTGGTTGTCATGGAGAAGGCGCCGTTGGCTTCTTTGACTGTTCTGCTCGCTGAGCGTGCTGTAAATGCCCATGCGCTTCTTCTTTGGCGTATAACGGATCCGTCTGTATAGATTATTGCATCTGCTTCGTCTGAATTTTCACCGATGAGAGCGTTGACCTTTGCATTAACAGCAACAGGATTCTCTTCTCTACATCGCCTGTTGAGTGTGACAATACAGGAAAATGTACAAATAAACGCCTGAGGCACAGGTATCCATTCTGCACCAGGTATGATGTCGGTTAGGCTGCATTTTTGCCTAATAACATCTTCTGCCCGACCTAGCCACGATTTCCCCCTCTTCAGTCTGTCGCCCTTTTCACTAAAAAGCGCTTGATGCAGTGGGTGTTTCTTATCAGCACATATTTTGAGATATGCCCGAGCCTTCCACATCCTGATCCTTTGGTTCATTGTTGGAAAGTCAAGTAAATACCTCATTGCTCCACATGATGTGTCTCTAGTACATCCCAAAATAATGCGCATGGCTTCATTTTGCACCTTTTCGAGTCGTTCAATCTGGGTAGCACTGACAGTGAGGATGGCCAGAGCGTATTCAATGGGGGAAAGGACCAGACCGTAGAATAGAAGTATTAGTAGTCTTTGCTCAATGTTGGAAGCAGCCATAATCCTCATTGCAGATAGACCTTTGCGTGCTTTTGTTATCACATGGTCAACGTGTTCCCTGAATGACAAGCTGCGATCGAACCTCACCCCGAGAAACGTCATAACGTTGGTTCTGATCAATACATTATCACGCATTTTCACTTCTGGTAAGTCCGACTTGACAATGTGATTGTTTCCCATGTAGATTTTATGTAAACAAATAATTTAGTATGGTGTAAATCTTAACTTCTTCTCTTTCTTCTGGCTCTTCTTCTTCTACCGATTTTTCTGCTTCTCCTCCTTTATCTTAACTTCTTTTTCTTCTCCTCTCTTATTTTCCTTTCTTTCTTCCGCCCTTCTTTCTTTCTTAATTTTGTCTCGCTTCTTGTCTTTTACTTTCTTTTCTTATTTTGATTTTTATCTTTCTCTTACCCTTTCTTTTTCTTTCTGTCTTCGTCGTAGTCATCATCATCATCCTCATCTACCTCCTTTCCGTCTTTCTCTTGATCATTATCATCATCACCATCTTTGACTATCGCCCTTCTTTCTTTCTTTCTTTCTTTCTTTCTTTCTTTCTTTCTTTCTTTCTTTCTTTCTTTCTTTCTTTCTTTCTTTTTCTTTCTTTCTTTCTTTCTTTCTTTCTTTTTCTTTCTCTTTCTTTTTCTTTCTTTCTTTCTTTCTTTCTTTCTTTCTTTCTTTCTTTCTTTCTTTCTTTCTTTCTTTCTTTCTTTCTTTCTTTCTTTCTTTCTCCTCACTGTTCACTCGCCCCTAAATAGCTCTTACAACATCAAAGCTTTATGTGATTCAATTACAATCACGGCATGTGTGTACAGCTGATTCTCAAACCAGCGGAAGACAGCAGAGACAGCCTCCACCTCCATTCTCAAACTAGACGTTCTGATATCATTTGCAAGGCTTTTCTGCACTAAGCGACGTCCATTAATTGTGTAGATGTTACCTGCAATTAGGCAATAATGGGCTCAGCTTACCTTGTCCCTCATTCTTATGCAAAATGTCTTTTGCACAACGTCGCTCTCATCAGGGTAGGTCAGAACGACCTTTGTTACTTGCCATCTTTTAGACTTCGTGGACGTTTATGTCCAGGGTATCTTTGATTTCCATTGACCACCTTCATGATGGATGACCCCTGCCTCTTCTTACAGAAACCCTCCTAGGCACTACTGTTCTTTCTCAACAAATATGGCATTCAATCTGCTCGTTGTCTCTGAGAGACGCTACGGCCCCTGAGCCAGCATGGAGACTTTAAGCCTGGTTTAACACGAACATACCAACACCCAACAAATGATGGAGATATCAACTGAAAATAAACTAATTGTCACAATTATTAGGATATCTAAACGTACATACGTACATACAGAGAAAAGGAGAGAGAAAGACACAGAGAGAGAGAGAGAGCGAGAGAGAGAGAGAGAGAGAGAGAGAGAGAGAGAGAGAGAGAGAGAGAGAGAGAGAGATAGAAAACAGATTATAAAAACTATTGATTCTGACACTGAGCTACCAGCACCAAACATGGGCACTATCTAAAGCACACGTACACAAAATCACTTGCTAGATGAGAATAACCGCCAACCGAATCATCCGAGATCGAGTAAATAATGTTACTTTCAAACAGATTGTGCGAACGACATCTTGTACTAGATTTAGCAAATCAAGTGGTTTAGCCATCTCGTTAGATTGCAGCAACATTAAAATACCATCATTCGGACTTCATGTAAGAAGATCAGCCACAAAAGCAAGCGGACAACCCCGATATATTTGGCTTGTGTGTTCTTACGAAACATGCCCGCGGGAACTTCTACCACTGGCAGGTGTAACCACGTCGGTCAGGTCTCACAAAAAAGTAAACGATTCAGAGGATTGTCTATCTAACTTTGAACATGGATCTAATAGTGAGAGGTGTGATATCTAACTATCAAGATATAACTAATAGTGTGAGGTGTGATATCTAACTATCAACAGAGATTAAACAGTGAGAGATGTGATTTCAAACTATCAACACAGATTAAACAGTGAGAGGTGTGATATCTAGCTATCAACATATTTTAACAGTGAGAGGTGTGATATCTAACTATCAACGAAAATTTTTCATTTTTCAGATAGGTATGCTTTTGTGTATAAATAATATGCGACTCTGTGGTATCTTTTCCCTCTCAGTTTTCACGGGCTTGGGACCGTCACGTTATATATATATTTATATATATTTGTGTGAACACACATATGTCTATACACATAAATATACATACACATATATATGTATATAAATGTGTATACAACTTTATATATATATATATATATATATATATATATATATATATATATAATATATATATATATATATATATATAATACAACGAGGCCTGATTAAAAATTATGAACCAGTCCTGCAGAACTGGCTCATTCCACTTCCCTGAAATAAAGTACCTACAGTAACAAAGTTAATTAATGTAACAAATGTAACCTAACAAACTAAAGAAACCAAAGTATCTAAAGTACCTAAATCATCTAATTTAACAAAAGTAACTATTCTAACTTAACTAACGAAAGCAAAAAAGTTAACTAATGTAACTAAAGTAACTAAAGTAACTTAAAGAAAAATCCAGAGTAACGAAAGTAACTAAGCTATCTATGGTAGCTTAAGTAACAGAATAAACAATAGTAATTATTGTAAGTAGAGTAAATAAAGTAACTAAAGTAAATAAAGTAACTAAAGTAACTAAAGTAATTAAAGTAACTAAGGAAACTAAGTTAGCTTAAGTAGCTATGTTAACTAAAGTAACTAAGTAAATAAAGTGACTAAGTATCTAAAGTAACTAAGTTCACTAATGCAACCAGAGTGATTAAACAAAAAACAATCAAAGAACACAACTTAAGGAACATAACTAAGTTAACGATGCTAACTAAAGTAACTGAATCAATTATAGTATTTAGAGTAAAAAAAATACTAAAATAACCAACTTAACTAGACTATCAAAAGTAACTGAAAAAAAAAAACTAAACTAAAAAAAAAGTAATAAAATCTCCTAAATTAACTAAAGTAATTAAACTAAACCAACCGAAGTAAATAAAGTTATTATTGTAAAAAAAAAAAAAAGTATCTAAGTATCTAAGCTAACTAATGTAATAAAAGTGCATTAAAACAACTAAAGTAACTAAAATTACTAAAGTAACAACGTTGACTAACGTAACAAAACCAACTGAAGAAGTAGGAAAAGCAACAAAAGTATTTAAATAAAAGAAAAAGGAGATGGAAGAAAAGAAAAAGAAAAAGAAGAAGAACAGAAGAAGAAGAAGAAGAAGAAGAAAAAAAGAAGGAGAAGGAGAAGAAGAAGATGAAGCAGAAGAAGAAGAGGTAAAAGAAGAAGAAGAAGAAGAAAAAGAAGAAGAAGAAGAAGAAAAAGAAGAAGAAGAAGAAATGAAGAAGAAGAGAAGAAGAAGAAAAAAAGAAAAAATAAAAAGAAGAAAAAGAACAACAAGAAGAAGAAAAAGAAGAAGAGGAAGATAAAAAAGAAGAAGAAAGAACTAACTAAATTAACTAAACCAGCTTAACTAACTAAATTAAACTAAGTAGCTAAAGAATCTTACGTAACTACAGTAAATGAACCGAGTGCAGTAGCTAAACAAGCAAAGATAACTAAAGTAATTAAAAAATTTCAAAGTATACTTAGCAAAACTAACTAAGCTAACTGATAAATTTAAAGTAACTAAATCAACAAAAGTAACTAAAATTACTTAGGTAACTAAAATACTTAAGTAACTAAGTTATTTAAAGTAACTTAACAAACTTAAGTTACTATGTAACCAATCAAAATAAACCAACTAAAGTAATCAACCAAAAGGACTGAAGATGATGAAGAAGAAGAAGAAGAAGAAGAAGAAGAAGAAGAAGAAGAAGAAGAAGAAGAAGAAGAAGAAGAAGAAGAAGAAGAAGAAGAAGAAGAAGAAGAAGAAGAAGAAGAAGAAGAAGAAGAAGAAGAAGAAGCAGAAGAAGAAGAAGAAGAAGAAGAAGAAGAAGAAGAAGAAGAACAAGAAGAAGAAGAAGAACAAGAAGCAGAAGAAGAAGAAGAAGAAGACGAAGAAGAAGAAGAAGAAGAAGAAGAAGAAGAAGAAGAAGAAGAAGAAGAAAAAGAAGAAGAAGAAGAAGAAGAAGAAGAAGAAGAAGAAGAAGAAGAAGAAGAAGAAGAAGAAGAAGAAGAAGAAGAAGAAGAAGAAGAAGAAGAAGAAGAAGAAGAAGAAGAAGAAGAAGAAGAAGAAAAAGAAGAAGAAGAAGAAGAAGAAGAAGAAGAAGAAGAAGAAGAAGAAGAAGAAGAAGAAGAAGAAGAAGAAGAAGAAGAAGAAGAAGAAGAAGAAGAAGAAGAAGAAAAAGAAGAAAAGAAGAAGAAGAAGAAAAAAGAAAAAGAAGAAGTAAAGAAAGAACTAACTAAATTAACTAAACCAGCTTAACTAACTAAGTTAAACTAAGCAGCTAAAGAATCTTACGTAACTACAGTAAATGAACCGAGTGCAGTAGCTAAACAAGCAAAGATAACTAAAGTAATTAAAAAATTTCAAAGTATACATAGCAAAACTAAC
>CAJHNH020000642.1:0-2500 GCA_905116865.2 Candidula unifasciata
CATACATACATACTCATACAATCATACATACACACATACATACATACATACATACATACATACTACATACATACATACATACATACATACATACATACATACATACATACATACATACATACATACATACATACATACATACATACATACATACATACATACATACATACATACATACATACATACATACATACATACATACATACATACATACATACTACAGCATACATCATACATACATACATACATACATACATACATACATACATACATACATACATACATACATACATACATACATACATACATACATACATACATACATACATACATACAAAACATACATACATACATACATACATACACATACATACATACATACATACATACATACATACATACATACATACATACATACATACATACATACATACATACATACATACATACATACATACATACATACATACATACATACAGCAATTGTTTCAGGGTACAAGGATACAAATGCCGTTTGTTGTTGTATGTTATGATATATTTTAAAGAATCTTTGTGTTTCCTGAAATTCTTTCCATTTAGTTTATCCCATCTTTTGATCTCATTAACTTCATGATCTCCTATATCGTTTACGTTAATTTATGATCATTTTAGCATGTTTACTTGTAGATTGTTTTTTCATTTTAGCCTTTTATATAAATTATTCCATTTTTCTTCTATCCTTTATTTTATCTTCTGTGGGTATCAATCAGTGCCTGTATATAAATATGTACAGATAAACACGTTCCAAGTATTGCTGGCCACTGATGGCAACCAGAGCCTGGTGTGGATGGAATACCCCCGGATAGAGTGGATCTATGACGGCCCAGTCGCCTTGTATGATTACAACGACATTGTGGAGTTCACCAGGGCACAGGTAAGTAATAGGTTAGTGGCGTATTCTTTACAGGACGTTGCAGAACCAACCTCAACAGCTGTTGTTTGGTTTTTCTAGGCAAATTTACGTCCAATAGTTTGTCATTGCCTCCTGAACAGTCGGCTTGCTTGGTACCACTGTCGAAACCAACGCAAGGCGCATGGCCCGCATTTGGGATCGAACCCGGCATCCCGGCATTACGAAGCATTCGCATCGACTTAGCCACAGAGCCAACAGTAAGTAATAAGGCAAGAGAACAAGTCTTTGACAGGTTGTGTTAATATCGAAATGGTCGCCTTTTCTTCGTATGAAATCTGCTCATCCTCATTTTAGGTCGTATTGACTAGAAAGTCCTCGTAACTGAACAAAATGCTTGCTCGAAGCGGAATCGAACACTCATCTACGAATCCGGCAGGCAAGCATCCTAGCCACTGAGACACAATGACGGGCTAGGTTAGCAATAAGTGCCGTCGAGGTGCCGTCGAGATTATTTCACAAAATCTAGGCTACGACATACACAGCGGGTGGCAGGTTGGTTCTTTTGTTTTATTTCACCCCCTTTTCGGGGGTTGTGAGATTTCGTTGAGAATTCATGGGTAAGTCCAATAATATAGGGGTGTTAGGGCGTGTAATGAACACAGACTAGGACTAATCCTAACCCGCCTATAATATTGCACTTTGCCCAGAATTCCCCACGAAATATCAGATGGATTAAAACATAATAACAGAACTGACAGGTTTCTTTTCCTTCAAGCCGCCAGTACCTTCTAGCCAACTTCCATAAAATTTGCTGGTATTTTTAGTGTAAAATAAAAAACCGTAAACCGTTGTCGCAACTGGGGAATTCACTGAGGTCACTGTGTTGACAACCAGACATGTATCCTAATGCGACAAAGTGTATTAAAAGGTTAAAGTCGAGAGTATAGACTTCATTGCACCCCGGTTTACCCCACATATCTTGGTCTCTCTTCACAGAACGGCTAGCCGCCTACCGAGAGCGTTGCGTTAATCCAGCACACTGTAGCTCCGGCGACTGTCAAAAATGGTTGCGTAAAAACTGCATTCGTGAACTGAAAGACGACTAAATATTTATAGATTACTTTAACAACAAAACTCGCAAGCCGGCACGCAGGGTTTTGATACCTCTGTGCATGATATATTGTCTCTCAGGGCTTTGATATCTCTGTGCATGATATTTTGTCTCTCAGGGCTTTGATACCTCTGTGCATGATATCTTGGCTCACAGGTCTTTGATACCTCTGTGCATGATATCTTGGCTCTCAGGTCTTTGATACCTCTGTGCATGATATCTTGGCTCTCAGAGCTTTGATACCTCTGTGCATGATATCTTGGCTCTCAGAGCTTTGATACCTCTGTGCATGATATCTTGGCTCTCAGAGCTTTGATACCTCTGTGCATGATATCAAATGGCTTTATAATTAACTTTGGCTCACAGGTCCTCCCATAGGTAAAAAAAAAAAAAAGTCATCGCAAGCAATGGTGGACAGAATGACTTTGACCGTTTCATCCGCCCATAAGTCTCTAAACATATACGCCTGTAACAAAACGCTTGAAGTGCCAGTGGCG
>CAJHNH020000642.1:7500-47500 GCA_905116865.2 Candidula unifasciata
CTCACTTTCTTATCGTACAAGCTATAGGAAATGATACATTTTGTCTAGGGGACTTAACATCTAACATATTTTTTTTCCTATGATTACTGAGTACCGCCATTACTGATGTTACTCATTCGTTTCTGTCTAGTATTTATTTCTGGTTGTCACACACGTGTCAGAGATTCAACTGGTCAGTGAAGATATGTGATTCTTTTTTTGGAGACACTTCAGTTGAGTGATTTTTGTGCATTCTTATTGGTGATATTTGATATTCATGGAATGTTTCGATGAAGACTCTCATCCGCAACGTCCGTCTGTCGCTTGTGCTTGTGATCATATGAAGCTCACTGGTTCTACTTTTCGTCTGGTTTGATAGCTTTTTTTTTTTTTTGGGGGGGGGGGGGGGGGGTTCTTGTTATCGTCATAGGAAGGTTCTATATTCGCCATTTTCCATTATGGGGAGGGTTCCCACTTATCTTTGTTTCTTGGTTACTAAATTGATAAAGCTTACAAAAAAAAAAAAAAAAAAACTAGGTATCAGTACTTTTTTCAGAAAGTAAGGTAACCGGTATGATTTTTCACCATGCACTCACCGAATGTTACTTTGTCTACACTGCCAATAGGCGTCGATCGTTGTGTCTAACATCCTAAGGAGGGAACACACGAAAACTGGTAATCTGCATTTGCTTTCTCATTCTTTTCTCATTTTGTCCTGATCAAACAACAATAGTTGCGCTTTATCTGCAACAGCACACATATGTTTAGGTTTTTTATGGAAAACTCTAGTTAGATATGAGCACTCCCATCTCCGGCAGACACGGAGACAATAAGATTCTGGCCAACCTGGGCACAGAATTTGAAAACGAGAAAATCAAATCAAATCTTCAGTGGAATCAGGGGAAAGAGTCTTGAGCCTCTGATTGCTGAAGGCTCCCAAAAATTTAGTCGTAGTCTTATCGCGTGTTGGTGGTGCGGGTGCTGCTGTCTCGGCTGATGGTGCTGCGCAGGGTTGCCAAGATTTGTTTTAGAATAATACCAGAATGCTTTTGAAAAGGTGCCGAAATACACCAGATGGCACCCCATTTTAAATATGTAAATTTAAAAAAAATAATTAAATGCCATTTAAACATATATATGTATAATATACAACTTCGAAATGAAACAAAATCAGGAAACCTTGAGCAACAAATAGACAGGAATATTAAACTGCAAGAAAAGACATGGACAGAGAACTATCTAAAAGTTGTCCAAACGGACATTCCTACACTGGCCTTTGAAAGTAAAACAAAGTCGCACTTGGCCATCACTTCAACCGGTTTTTTTTTTTTTTGCCTCAACAATTGCGTCACACTTTTTTTCAGTACACTCCTATTCACTTTACAGGAAAAAAAAAAGCTCAACACAATGCCAAAATCTAAAATATTGATGCACAATTTCTTAAACTTATCAAAAAACATCAGGCCTGGTACCAAAAGTACAGTTTTGCTCAGCAAGATACAAATAATACATGTATACGGGGTGGGGTGGGGGAAGACCACTGCTTCCCTAGCAAGTATGTCATATGCCACAACAAATTAATTGTTTCCTTTGAAATCGCAGTGCATCCGTCTGAGAGGCAAGGAGCCACCACTCTGCATACAACTAAGCCTGATCTGTAAAACGGACGTGCACACAAAACAAGCTCTGGAATAATATTATAATCCATAAGCATACGAAGAATCAGAACTGTTCGCTGGAGTTTACAGCCGGTGAACATGGATAAGAAAAGGAAGAAGAAAAAGAAGAATAAGAAGAAAAAAGAAGAAGAAAAAGAAGAGCAAGAAGAAGAAGAAGAAGAAGAAGAAGAAGAAGAAGAAGAAGAAGAAGAAGAAGAAGAAGAAGAAGAAGAAGAAGAAGAAGAAGAAGAAGAAGAAGAAGAAGAAGAAGAAGAAGAAGAAGAAGAAGAAGAAGAAGAAGAAGAAAAAGAAGAAGAAGAAGAAGAAGAAGAAGAAGAAGAAGAAGAAGAAGAAGAAGAAGAAGAAGAAGAAGAGATAAAATCTATTATTTGATACAAATTGCGGTGCTGCTTACATAATTAATTGATATGTTCCAAGGTACCAGCTGCCTACAAGTATACTTCTCTGTCATCTTTGCCTCCGGCGTCTACTCCATTGTCTCACTGGTTTACTTAGACAAAAACAACTGAAAGAAAAAAAATGTGTTCGTTGTTTATTTCAGGCGTCTTCAGTCTGCGCCCACACAAGCAGCTCCTCGGCTAGAACTGCACAGTGCCAGTAGCGTGGTTAGTACCTCTGGGGTGCGAGTGCTGGAGTACTGAATACACACATACACGAGAGAAAGACTCGGACAGAGGGGCTGCGACATGGTAGATGGAGCAATACAGTAGAAGCATTGGCTGCTAGTCAAAACGCTTACTGCTGAACCTCTAACTGAGAAAAAGAAACAGTTAATTAACATAATCCTTATCATCGTTATCGTCATCATAATCATCATTATCATCATGATCAGCGGCAGCACCACTACCACCATCTTTATCATAATCACTATCAACATCATCGTCACGTATCCTATTGATAGCATAGAGACTCATGTCTCTCCTCAGATCTCACTATTTGCAGTTCTGAATCATTCCTCTCTGTGTTTGCCTTCCTGTGATCTGTTTCCATCGACACGGAGTTCGCCTACCCCTGATCTGTTTCCATCGACACGGAGTTTGAATACCTGTGATCTGTTTCGATCGACACAAAGTTCGTCTACCTGTGATCTGTTTCCATCGACACGGAGTTCGCCTACCTCGGATCTGTTTCGATCGACACAGAGTTCGTCTACCTGTGATCTGTTTCCATCGACACTGAGTTCGCCTATTTCTGATGTGTTTCCATCGACACGGAGTTCGCCTACCTCTGATCTGTTTTCATCGACACAGAGTTCGCCTACCTGTGACCTGTTTCCATTGACACGGATTTCGCCTACCTGTGATCTGTTTCCATCGACACGGATTTCGCCTACCTGTGATCTGTTTCCATCGACACGGATTTCGCCTATCTCTGATCTGTTTCCATCGACACAGAGTTCGCCTACCTGTGATCTGTTTCTATCGACACGGAGTTCGCCTACCTCTGATCTGTTTTCATCGACACGGAGTTCGCCTACCTGTGATCTGTTTCCATTGACACGGATTTCGCCTACTTGTGATCTGTTTCCATCGACACGGAGTTCGCCTACCTGTGATCTGTTTCCATTGACACGGATTTCGCCTACCTGTGATCTGTTTCCATCGACACGGACTTCGCCTACCTGTGATCTGTTTCCATCAACACGGAGTTCGCCTACCTCTGATCTGTTTCCATCGACACAGAGTTCGCCTAACTGTGATCTGTTTCCATCAACACGGAGTTCGCCTACCTCTGATCTGTTTTCATCGACACGGAGTTCGCCTACCTGTGATTTGTTTCCATCGCCAGAATTTGTTGAGGAAAAAAAAAAACACAATGAAACAACGATTAAATTACTTCACCATCGCTCTTTCAGACAGGTTAATTTGATAATGATAACGATAATACTAATATTTGCTGAATAATTAAATGAATTGGATTTTTTTTTTAGAAAATTCAAAGACTCGACTTAATACAAATTAGTTTGAAAAAGTGTATGGCACAGGAAGCGTAATATGAAAAATTATCCTTTTCTAATGTGCTACATATTGCATTGCTTCGTTACAAATCAGTTATGACAAAAACAACATGAAAAAATATATTATAAAAACAATAAGTAGAACCAGTAAACTTCACATGATCACAAACGACAAGTGAATGTACCGGTTAGAGAACCTTCATCAGCACATTACTGGAATATACAATACCATAAATAAACACGAAGAAGAATACACTAAAATCCCTGAACAGATGTATCTCCGAGAGCAATCACATGTCTGTCACGCCAGCTGAGTCTCTGACACGCTTGTGACCACCGGCAATAGATTCTAGCCCCGAAACAAAGATGTGAATGGCAAGGGCCGTAACTCTGACATATTAGATAAAACTACGTTGTCTGGTAATTCCTTTTGATGAACTGGAGCTCATTATATATATATATATATATATATATATATATATATAGATAGATAGATAGATAGATATGACACAATAACAGAGACTGCAGTTGAGCTCCTGTCGGGAAGTAAGGGAAGAACACCAACTATGAAGAGAAAGCACAGTCTTTTTGGTTGTTTATGATTCTGTTGTTTTTTCCATTTATAAGTCGGTTGAAGCTGTAGGCTATATTTGTGCACGCATATTTGGAAAGAATATAAAACCTGATGGTAGATGTGCCATTGAGATATCAGGATACCTAGACGCAGGTGGTATTTCAAAAAAGATGGGAGAAGAGGCATTCAACTGACGTCTATCATTAAACATAAAAAGAAGTACATATAGGCTATCTCTTTTACCAGTCCTGCTATATGGCTGTGTATCTTGGAATATTAATGAACAACTAAGAATTCAAAACCCGCGGATCTATAGTTTCTGAGACTCATGCGCATACGTTAAACAGTTTAAATAACTAGCATCGACTGACTGGAAATGAGTAAAGAAATTAGGAAACTAGATATACCGATGCGAAAGAGGCAGTCAGTGTTCTACGATTATGTGATGAGAAGAGTTGCTTTGGAGTCGATCGTAACTGAAAAGATCAGCTGTAAAAGAGACAGAGGTAGACCAAGAGAGATGATGCTTGACGACCTGAAGCGATAGCATGAAGAAACATCATCAGTGGAATTGATCCGGAATACCAACGAGCCAGATATGCAGAGAGACATTAGCGCCTTTGCCGCAGAGCACATGATGATGACGCTGATGATGATGATTTCGCACCCCACCCACCACCACCGTCTCCACTGATCCGGTGAGCTCTCTAATCGTAGTATGTGTTCTTTTGTTACTTCTATAAATTGGACATATTGTCAGACAGTCTTTGGTCGCGTCATAGGAAAAAGAAAACGAATAGATCGCAATAGAGGAAAAGTTGGAGAGGCAGAAGGCAACCGAGAATGAAGAGTCTTTACGGTTTGACATCATGGCATGGGCGATCATCTGTATCACAAATATTCACAAGATAAACACACAAGACACAATAGGCAAAAATACACAAGACACAATAGGCAAAAATACACAAGACACAATAGGCAAAAATACACCAGACACAATAGGCAAAAATACACCAGACACAATAGGCAAAAACACACCAGACACAATAGGCAAAAATACACAAGACACAATAGGCAAAAATACACCAGACACAATAGGCAAAAATACAAAAGACACAATAAGCAAAAATACACCAGACACAATAGGCAAAAATACACAAGACACAATAGGCAAAAATACACCAGACACAATAGGCAAAAATACACCAGACACAATAGGCAAAAATACACAACACACAATAGGCAAAAATACACAAGACACAATAGGCAAAAATACACCAGACACAATAGGCAAAAACACACCAGACACAATAGGCGAAAATACACAAGACACAATAGGCGAAAATACACAAGACACAATAGGCAAAAATACACAAGACACAATAGGCAAAAATACACAAGACATAATAGGCAAAAATACACAAGACACAATAGGCAAAAATACACAAGACACAATAGACAAAAATACACAAGACACAATAGGCAAAAATACACAAGACAGAAAGGCTAAAAGCAGACCACACTACCAATACCATACGCTATAGACTGTAAAAAAAAAATAAATGTTAATGACTTCTTTCTTTTTAGACCAACCTGCACAAGATAGCTGATGTGGTCAGTATCACACCGGCCGCCTTTACTTCCCGCGACTGCACCCAGTACGCACTCAAGGCTGAGTCGACCTGGGAACCATTTCTGAAAAAGAGTCCGGCTTCGCCAGGGAGAGAACCCAGGACCTTCTATCCGCGGCGAGCGTCTAGCCGCTCTGCCACTGCGACTCCCTTCCTATTGATAAAATCAATAAAATATTAAAATATCACATCCAGACAGCTGTGGGTTTTAACACAGATATGCACTATTGATTATTAATTAACACGTACACTTGGTTATGTTTGTTTCATCATGTCTTTCAGAAGTTATGCTATTAAAATGTCGCCAGTTATTACCTATTCTTGTATTTTTGCTGCCAAGCAGCTTGTACATTGTGTATTTATTAGGGCTGTGCCGAATATTCGCTTCGTATTCACTTCGGGGCCGAATAGTGGATTCGACCGAATAGTTGCGGTCGGGCCGAATACGAATAGTGGTTACCTCACACCCGTTTCTGGACTTGTGGAAAATGAACATATCAAGATTTCCCACCTTGGTTCATACTGTCAAGCGTTATCTTTGTGCACCACCTACGAGCGTACCAAGTGAACGTCTGTTTAACACAGCTGAAAATACCATCAGTGAGAAAAGAAGCTGCCTTAATGCTGACAACATGGAACGATTGTGTGTGTGTGTGTGTTTTTTGTTGTTGTTGCTGTTGAAAGCTAATGCTTTCTTGCTTGCTATATACATCCAGTTTTACCATATGGATGTTAGTCTTGGACAATAGGTAGGCAGACCAAACAATTACTTGAGGCCTCATAGATGTGGTTTTACCGAACAATGCTTAAAATACCTTGGACAGACAGAAAAAAGCAACCAAGAGGTTTTAAAAGAGGCGGGAGCCAGAAGACAACTACTCAAAGACATCAGAAGGAGACAGTCATCATTTTTCGGTCATGTTATGAGATGAGGGAAAATGGAACATGTGGTGGGAGGGATAGAGGAAGACAACGAGAGAAGATTCGTGACAGTCTTGTTGCATGGCATGGAGGTGTGTCAGCACACAAACTGATACATGCTGTCGCAGATTATGACAAGGCCTAATCGCCCATGCCATGTCGGCAAAGCACCTGATGATGATGATTCACTATTTGTATTCGTATTCGTATTCGGCCGAATAGTTGGTCCAGCTATTCGTATTCGGCCGAATAATGAAAATCACAATTCGGTACAGCCCTTGTATTCATACAGATTGTGCTTTGATGTTTACAGCGTTTACCTAAGTAAATATTAGAATTTTTTGTTATAATCTGATGGGAATTATCCTGTAAACAGTACTTATTTTTTCCCCTCCAGATTCATTGTTTTCTGATATGTTAATTCATTCGGTGCGATACAGTTCTCCATACATTTATCTGGCAGTCCAAAGACAGTTCAGGTGTATAATTCTTTTCAGTCACAGATCCCTTTTATAGTCACTGAAAACTTTTGAATAACGAGTGGCTCGTTGCCAGAGAATTTATGGTTTGCGTTAGTACAGGAACGCAGCAGCTATGGGCGAGGCCCGTTTGCTGGGAAGGTAGAAGTGCGATAACGTAACAGAGTGGTTAGTTTGAGTAATTAGGCCTAAAAATTATTTTTTTTCAAAGCTGCTCATCTTTACACTCTAAGATTGACTACTTCAAACAATAAAACATCTCCAGATGCAAGGTGCTAAAGTAATTGCAGGCTCAAAGATGTAATTCTGTCAGGTCCTTGACTTCTTTTTTCCTTTTTTTTTCTTCATCATAATGTTTCTTGCCAGACGGTGGCAACAATCTTATCAGTCCTGATGTTTCGGCTCTTCTTCTTCTTCTTTTTCTACCCCACCAGGACATCACACACGCGATAAACACCCGATGACACAATGTGCCACCATGTGGGTGAGGATCACTGTGGGGATGTCCCAGGAACCGCGATCAGCCTTTATGCCATATTTATGGCCAGGCTATATTGCGGCCCCTGACAAGAGCCAGAGTAGGGCTTCAAGGAACGAAAAATGTCATACCGAAAAAGACGAGAAGTTAAAAACAACTTACAATTTCGGCTCATTGGGTTTCTCATATTTAATAAAAAGACATTAACCAATGGCACCATCGTTCACCATCCATCATCATTTCCCTCCGTCTACAGTTGAGTCTCCTGCCATTGATCTTTCCAGCTGTCACTTTTTCAGAGGTGCGCTTCACATAAAAAGCAGTGCAGTCTGTTTCTTGCAGTTGTCTCTAATTTTCGACTTCTATTAGTCGAATACAAGCACCTAGTTACCTACTTCTGTAATCCAATGTTCGCAATATTCGTCTGTAAAACAACATCTCCAAAAAACAAAAGGGCATTAGCACAAAGATAATACTGGAGGATGGGGGGGGGGGGGTCAGTGTTTAAGGGCCAAATCCTTGTTTAAATGCGTAACTTTATATATATATATGTACATGAGTGTGTGTATGTGTGCATATGAAGTAAAACAAGTCATTGATTTGGAATTAATTGAAATATATAAACAAATACACATAGAGATACCATCGGAGGTGGGTTGTCCTGTGTAGCTGTTACATGCTACCGCTTACACATGCGATTTGACTACGTCTCGCCACTGCTTCTATGTAAGCGCCCCATCAACGTTTTTTTGGTCATATACAAATAAAATATTAATTGGGGACATGGTCCAATCAAGACAGATAAGAGGTAAATATACTAGAATCAGACAGGGACAAATAATTGGGGATGTTCCAAAACAATAGATTGAATGAAAATTTTCAATAAAATTGACACAGGAAACTGAAGGCAAAGACTAGGGGAGAGACAAAACGCTTTACTCGTCTGTTTATGTATATGTTGCGGATTTAGTCGTTAGTCGTCAGTCCCAACACCACCACAGATGGGTCGCTGTTTAACTGATCCGTTCGTTTGCTAGTGAAAAATCATACAACAAATCGCCTTCAGTGTCCCATTTAGAAACCAGTGAAAACCTGTCAGTTACAGAAACATTCTGAAGTATGCACAAGTAAAGTAAAAATGCAGAAGGCAGCTGTTCCATACCTTAGTTTCAGTTCTCTGTCGGCGCTAAGGGTCACTCACAACAACAGATAAAACACCCGCAGAAATACACGTCGACAAGAACGCATTCAGTCATCCGGCCAGTTTAGTGCAGTCAATAAAACGCTGTGGGCACAACAGAAAGGAAAAACAATCATTCCCCATGATATCCACAGCTCACAGTGTCGCACCATGAATTCAGGCTAGAAGCTGAGCGACGGAATCTTAGAATTCCCGGTCCCAAAATGGCGAAATTGCATCAGAAAATCCTAGGTGGAAACAAATATTTTCCCGCAGGCTGAGCGGTCATCTGGCTGTCGGACATTTTGGTGGGAAGTGCTCCAAACGATGATGAATGCATTAAATCTTGCACAAGTATGTTCCATACTTACGTGTGTGCACTTATATTCAGCGTCGGTAATAATGAGTCACAAAGGGACTACACGTATTACTATAAACTTCATCAGCTTCATGCTGTGCCATTGCAAGTCGCAAAATTCTTGCAGTCAATTGTTCCATTATGTTGTATCTTATGCAATCCTTTTGATATCTTGTATTACAGTAACTCTAATCGTTTTTTTCATCAACGTTCGTTTTATGGGCTGTTATCTGTGTATGTCATCGTTTCTCAATCCACTTGTTCCACATTTAAGTTTTAGCTATTCTTTTATCGCTTCTACTCAATACGTGTCCACTATCGGTTTGTCCACTCCAAAGTGGCAGCAAAAAGTATACCATCCTGCAATACAACAACCTCAACCTTGGTTGGAGAAAATATAGCAGCCTGCGATTTAATAGTTTCAACCTTGGTGGCAGAAAGTATACCACCCTGCGATACAACAGTCTCAACCTCAATTCCAGAAAGTATACTATACTGCGTTACAACAGTCTCAGCCTTACTTCCAGAAAGAATGCTACCCTGTGATACAACAGTCTCAACCTTGGTGGCAGAAAGTATATCATCCTGCGTTACAACAGTCTCAGCCTTACTTCCAGAAAGAATGCTACCCCGTGATACAACAGTCTTAACCCTGGTGGCAGAAAGTATACCACCCTGCGATACAACAGTCTTAAACTTGGTGGCTGAAAGAATGCCAGCCTGCGATAAAACAGTCTCATTCTCGGTGCCAGACTAATACGGCAGAATCTGGATGTGACTTTTCATAAAGTTATAATTAGGGCTGACTGACTGACTTTCTACCCCACCAGGACATCACACAAGCGATAAACACCCGATGACACAATGTGCCACCATGTGGGTGAGGATCACCGTGGAGAGGTCCCAGAAACCGCGTTCAGCCTTTGGGCCATATTTATGGCCAGGCTATATTGCGGCAATTCTGTGCGGGTCAGGATAAGTGTGTGTTGTGTGTAGTATGTATGTGTGTGTTGTGTGTAGTATGTATGTGTCTGTGGTGTGTGTGTGGAATGTGTGGTATATGTGTGCGTTGTGTGTGTCTGTGTGTATGAGTGTGATTTCGAAGTAAGAATGGTAAAAAACCCTCCAACAACGTTTTAATTCAAGCGTCATTGTTTATATAGGACACAACTTAACGAGTTGGAGTTGTCAACCCATCCGTGCATATTTCCTTTAACCACAAAGAACAAACGCAGACATTTAACTTACGAGTTCCACACATTGCAGCAGATATCAAATCTTTAATTATCTCCCGATCAGATAATGTCTATGTGATGATCGCAGACTTATTCAAACAATTTCCAAAACCCTGCTTGTGACAAGAACTATGCAAATAATCACCATATTATTTTTGTCATCTGTCACGGTAAACATTTAAGCAAACACCCTCCCTGTTATCTTTTGTTAATTATTTCTGGAAAGTATATTTGATGTCTAATTATGAAACATCTTTTATTTTTATTTTTTCAGTATCCAGAAGCCATGAGTTGTTAACCCTTTGGCTTGGTACTATGGATATCGTAACCCTTTGTCCTTGATTTCATGATAAATACCGTAAATATGGGAGAAATGTGGCTTTTCTGCCTACTCCTGGGCGTAAACCCGGACACAAGGAGTTCGTCACCCGGTCACCGCGCAATCCGGTTTAGCCAACTACGTGTTCAGAATTATAGTACTATACATGACAAGGGTAACATAGGTGACTAGACTTTCGGCTGGCGGCCTGACAGTCGTGAGTTCGAATCCCCTTTGTGGCATACTATTTTCACAGTTGACTTTAGCTTCGAGGTCGTGGCAGTTTAAATAGGTAACAGGAAGCAAAGGCGACCGGCCTGATTTTGACCACATCACCCACGGTGTTCCGATTGGTCTACAAAATGTGTCTAGCATCTTATGTCTCGTCACTGGCATAAAAAGGGCCCATTATCTCTGGCCTCTATTGTCCCTTTCCCGGCCAGTACCGCATTGGTCAAATAAGGGTAGGCTGTTCTTTGTATAGACCAATCGGCTCTTGTTGGGTGGTGTGGTCAACATCACACAGGCCGCCTTTACTTTCCAGGACTTCACGGTGCACCCATGTAAGCCTGGGTCGACCTGAAAGTCAAGGTAGTGTTTGAAAACAAATTAGGCACCGTGTGAATTTGAACTCACAACATGCAGTTTCACAGGCGAGAGTCTGGTCGCAACACCACGGCGATTCCCAAAATGGTCTGGTCGCAACACCACGGCGATTCCCAATAGGGTCTGGTCTCAACACAACGGCGATTCCAAATAGGGTTTGGTCGCAACACCACGACGATTCCTAATAGGGTCCTTTACATTTAATGTAATTTAAAAAAATGATTAAAAGGATTAAAGTTTTGTCACGATTAATAAAAGATTATTTGAAGTATTAAAAGACGAATGCTGAGACTACCCTGGAGGATTACGTAAAGATTTATAGAGATACCTTGAAAGATTACGTAAAGATTTATATAGATACCTTGAAAGATTACGTAAAGATTTATAGATACCTTGAAAGATTACGTAAAGATTTATAGATACCTTGAAAGATTACGTAAAGATTTATAGATACCTTGAAAGATTACGTAAAGATTTATAGATACCTTGAAAGATTACGTAAAGATTTATAGATACCTTGAAAGATTACGTAAAGATTTATAGATACCTTGAAAGAAACTGACTCGCGAAGAGAACTAATTGCCCACATCAGAAGGAAATCGTCTTCATTCTTATGTCACATCATGAGAAGGAGAAAATGTAGTGATGGTAGATAAGTGGCAGTGAAAACAGTAGCAGAGGGGACTGAGAGAAAACATGGTGGATAGGTGGCAGTGAAAACAGAAGCAGAGGGGGACTGAGAGAAAACATGGTGGATAGGTGGCAGTGAAAACAGGAGCAGAGGGGGACTGAGAGAAAACATGGTGGCTAGGTGGCAGTGAAAACAGGAGCAGAGGGGGACTGAGAGAAAACATGGTGGATAGGTAGCAGTGAAAACAGGAGCAGAGGGGGACTGAGAGAAAACATGGTGGCTAGGTGGCAGTATAAACAGGAGCAGAGGGGGACTGAGAGAAAACATGGTGGCTAGGTGGCAGTGAAAACAGGAGCAGAGGGGGACTGAGAGAAAACATGGTGGCTAGGTGGCAGTGAAAACAGGAGCAGAGGGGGACTGAGAGAAAACATGGTGGCTAGGTGGCAGTGAAAACAGGAGCAGAGGGCGACTGAGAGAAAACATGGTGGATAGGTAGCAGTGAAAACAGGAGCAGAGGGGGACTGAGAGAAAACATGGTGGATAGGTGGCAGTGAAAACAGAAGCAGAGGGGGACTGAGAGAAAACATGGTGGATAGGTAGCAGTGAAAACAGGAGCAGAGGGGGACTGAGAGAAAACATGGTGGATATGTGGCAGTGAAAACAAAAGCAGAGGGGGACCGAGGAAAAAAAAACACATGGTGGATAGGTTGCAGTGAAAACAGAAGCAGAGGGGGACTGAGAGAAAACATGGTGGATAATTGGCAGTGAAAACAGAAGCAAAGGGGGACTGAGAGAAAACACGGTGGTCAGTAACCTAATGGCACCGACAATCCTCCGTGACAGAATTATCTGAAAGTGCATAAAACAGAAAATGAAACAGGAAGAAAATATTATAATTTTGGAAACACTGATGGTAAAGATCTGAGAAGACTAAAAAAAATCATATATTGACAACATGATGCAGACACAATTATCGACACCCATGTTAGAGCTTTTCAAAACATGAACCAAGGCATTGGGCACTTATGTGTACTATCAAACGATTTATTCAATTTGTAGAGTATAAAAACAAAACAATTAGATCCAAACTTAGTATGCCAAGAGTACGGTTGGTGAGTATATTGTTAACAACTTGCGATATGCTGACGATACAGTTTTGATCGCTGAAAATGAAACACAGCTGCAAAAAATGTTGGATATAGTTGGAACGAAAAGTGAGAATAAGGGTCTTAGTTTGAACAGCAGAAAAACAGAAATAATGGTAATTGCAAAGAAAACTGTCGCTCCAAAATGCAACATCAATGTAAATGGGACAAACCTCAAGTAAATTGATATGTTGAAGTACTTGAGTACTCTGATAACCTTAGATGGAAGATGCATTAATGAAGTTAAATGTCGAACAGCTAAAGCAAAAGGCAGCAGGCTATTTTCCGAATAACGGTCCTGAATTATCGAGGCAGAAAAATACCCTAACAGGGCCTCAGTCACGTGTCAATTGCGCACTTCTGTCGACTTAAATTGCGCAATTCCGGCGACTTCCGCTACCGAATATCGAACTTCGGCCACCGCCGAGGGTATCCTCCACGCCGCTCACGCGGCGTGGATTGGGGCTGAACTAGATGGCTAGGACTAACGAGCAGCAGCTACCACATTTCCTGCAGCTTCCTTTATTTTATTTGCTCCTGAGTCCCAGCCATCAAGTTTAGCCCCAAACCACGCCGCGTGAGCGGCGTCGGGGCACTTTCGATGGTGGCGAAAGTTCGCAATTCGGTGGCGCCGGTATAGTCCCCGAAAGTACGCAACTGACACGTGACTGAGGCCCTGTTATCTGCCTCGATAATTTGGAACCGTTATTTGGAAGATAGCCAGACAATATAAAGAATATTTTATGCAATCTTTCTTTTTTATTTGAGATGAGGAAGAGCATTTTTTAAAGCTATCTTGTCGGGGTAAAGAAGATGTTTTGCAAGAAACTGGCTAAGGAAGAGAACTGATTGCCCACATCAGAAAGACACAATATTTTTTTAGTTATGTTATGAGAAGGAGAAAAGTAAAGTACATTATAACTGTAGGACAGTTGGAGTGGAAGAGAGGCAGAGGCAGACATAGATAACATATGCTGGACAGTGTCACATCATGGCATAGAGGATCGACTGTATCAGAGCTGATTAAAAGTACACGAGACAGAAGGTTGTGGACAGACATGACTACCAACGCCACACGGCATGGACTTTAAGGAAAAGATACGAAACAGAAGAGTACGGATCGTCACGACTATCAACGCCACACGGCACCGACTATACGAAGAAGCTGTGTCACCGTCTAATACGTATATTTACTTAATTGTAAACACTACCATCTTAAGAGACAGAAATATGCCAATCATTTGATTGTCGCTATGACATCTTTCAGACAAAATAAGCCTGTTTTGTACAGTTTAAGGTGTTTTATGCAACTGAAGTATAACATGGGGGGGGGGGGAGGGGGGGGGAGGAGGGGAGGGGGAATTATTAGACGCTTTGAGATATATGTGGTCAAAAATATTCGTAGTGTATCTTTTACAGGACGATGCGAAATCAACATCTGTATGGTTTGGTTGTTTGTAGTATCAGTAGGCAATTTGTATCTTCAGTGGTTTGCCATAGCTTACTGACAACCGGCTCTCAATATCACTTTCGATACCAAGGCTAGGCGGTCTGCTGTTAAAACTCCCGCAGCTCGGAATTACGAAGCACGTTCGCATCATGTCAGCCACAAACACCGATGGCATTGCTAAGCATACATTTATTTTTGGTTGGTTATATTATTTGATGGGAAGGCTGGTGGTTCGGTTACAGCGTGAGCTCTCGTGCGGAGACTTCAGTTAGGTGGTGAACAGTTCTCTGTCGGAGGGACACTTTTCTGCCCTGAATCCTCAGGCTTGCGATCCCCTTGTCTACATCAACCTAAACATTGGTAAATACAGACTGTAGTAACATGGCATCAGAGTGATGTTGACTACACCACCTCTCGAGTGTCTTTTGGTTTATAAAGATCCGATGTAACAGCATTTGCCTCATTTATCACTGATGGGAAAAACGTCCTTTAAATGTTGACGGAGCCTGCAACGTTTTCAATATATTACATCAAATACAAGGAAAGTATCAAGGCTGTGTGAATACTAGGGGATCCAATATTTTGCAGATCTGTCTAAGAGGGACAAATTCACATCTAAAACGTCATGGAATCAACTACCAACATAATAAAACCACTGAATCTGGACGACCACATATTGAGACAGTGCAACGTAAGCACTTTAACAGCTTACGGGGACGAGTGTGATGTGATTACACATAACATCAGAATTATCTTCCAAATCGTTAACTTCATTGTTATCTGTCAGATCATCAATGTGTTCGGCACGGTTACTAACATCGTCAATATCCTTTGTTTTGTGAAGCAAGGTCTAAGGGATCCAGTCAACATTTCTCTACTAGGTACAAGGTTTTTACAAATGTTTCTTTTTCTTTGTCTTCTTTTGTCCTACTGCTAATACCGTTAAATGTTGCAGAGAGGAGTTAGATGCAGTTGCATGTCTTGCTAGTTAAATAGTTGGTGGTAAAATATCAGCGGTCATGAAATACCAGAGATCCGATATGCCGATGATACAGTACAGCTATCTACATCACAGACTGGTATGGCAAACTTAATATCCTCAACCCAAAGAAATACTGATAATCACATCTTATATCTTAACATAGCATAAACAAAGATAATGCATACATATAAGGCTAATATGGAGAAAGAAAAAAGATTGGAGGTTGTGGAGCATTTTTAATGTCTTTGGTCATTGATTGCGAACAATGGTGACACAATTAAAGAAAATTAAACAACGACTATCAGTTGCTCTTCAAAGACTAAAACAACTAAATAAATTATGGAGGGAGACAAAGCTACAGAAATTAGATTTCTAAAAGCATGCATCTTTCCCATTGCAACAGACGCCTGTGAGAACTGGACACTTACTAAAAAAGCTGAACTGCACATAAATGTCTTTAAATAAAAATGTTATAGACGGGTTCTAAGAATATCATGGGTAAAGAAAAGAGTAAATGCATCCATACTTCAAGACCTGAATATTGAAGAAGGTTGATTATTAAAGACGATAAAACACAGAGAATTGAAATATTTAGGTAACTTGAAACGTCACGAAGTTTATAAAGAACCAAAATGGACGGGTAAATGCCTGGAAAAGAGAAAGAGGAAAGCAAAAGAGAAGATATGTGCAGGATGTGGTGGTTGATCTCCAGATGGGTGTTTCAGACGCGCGACATCTTGCTTGTGTGTGTGTGGTTTTTTTTTTAAGTACTTCTTTTGAAATAATAATGAAGTCTTCATCTCTTTACTATTTACTGACTCTAAAATCCAGTGAAGGGTAGGTAGGTGCGTCACGTTCAATCAGCATCCCAGAAGGGGGAGCTTTAGGTTATACGAGTAACTATGACTAGGTTATGTGCGCCATATAAAGTGGCTTAGCATTGCACGCCACCAAGAGCTCTGAAAAGGTCTCTAGCAGTTTTGATATGATCAAAGTAGATGGTCCTAAATACTCACCCGACCGACGACGAAGTCGTCTACAGGCGAGCCAGTGGGCTACCCAGTGGCTGATGACTCCAGTGGAAAGTTTTGCCTGCTTTTCCGTTTACTGAATTCGTAGTCTTGTTTCGTGTCTAGAATTTTGAGTGCACGGCATATTTACAGATCTAAATAATTTGTATGCAGACTGTTGGTTCCTCTTATTTAAGGCAGACTCTCTTCAAATTAATCATAGTTATTAAATATATATAAATGTTTGTTGAGTTGAGTAGAGAACCGATATAACTGCGATGCGTGCGGTAACCCAAGCTTTCCATTCCAATGTTTATGAAATATGCATAATGCGCGCTGAAATAAGATTATCTCCGTGTGGGTTTCAGTGTCGCATTTTTAGGAAAAACAAGAATAGACCCACTGCCTCCCCAGCAAGCATGTTGTAAGAGTCGACTAACCGAGGGCTTACTTTAAAGTCGGAGTGCATCTGAATGAGAGATAAGGGGGAAAAAAAGTCAGATCTGGTAAAACGATAAGCACACAAAACGTTGATTCTTGATCACGCCTCTGGAACAACCAGAATTTTCCTGAGGCCTATGCATCGGCATTTACAGCTCTCTCGTGAGGCAGAACAGTTCTTGAAGCCAGCGGTGCCTTCTCCTTGACTACCAGCAGCATGACGATGGAGGTGATGGCGGTGACACAAGCTTTCATGTGGCTAAAATCACAGGACTATTCCCGCGTGTGTGTGGTGAGTGATTCTTTGAGCATGATCCGGCGGGTCAAGGCAGGCTGGTTACGCAGACAGTGAATTAAGTCATTGCAAAACTCTTCTGTGTGTGTAGTTACCTTCATATTTGTCCCAGGGTATACAGGTGTTGTTGGTAATAACAGAGTTGAAAGACTGGCAGGTGCCGAAATGGGTGCAGATGGCCTGCCCATGGATCACACATACATTGTCAATGCCCTTAGGACGTTCTGAGGATTTTGGAAACAACGTCTTCACATCACTGCTAAGAGAATCGGGAGTGAGGATCGGCACAGCCAAGCATGAGAAGCTTACGGGACGCACACGAAGTCTTGTCAACAAGCATATGACTGGCATTATTACCCGCGCGACGCTGATGAAAATGTTGAGGGGGTTAGGGGTAGGCGAGATCTGAGCACCTATTGATGTGACTGGTGTGCTGTGAAGATAATGCAACTCACAACTCATTACCCTTGAACAGGAAGAACAAGAAGAAACCTGATTGTATATACGTTTCAATATAATTTAACAGAGCCTTGTTTATGAAACCTTATCCGCACATAGCTGCAGAATAAACAGGTTGTTGTAGCTGTTAGCCTGTGTCGTACCAGTTGACTACACAACTGCCGGCTTGCTAGGCCCCGTCTCTTGGGGGGAAAATATTGACTCCTAATTCATGACGTCAAGAAACAAGTCTGTGCCTTTTTTAAATCAGGAATGCTGATTAGACGCGAATATTCTCAACAGGTTTGACGATCTCTGACCTGCTCAGTCTGGTGACCTTGATCTGGCACAACATTTCCATCATTCCCTGGATCTTCGACTCCATCACAACATTTGACTCCCAGACCACAGCCTACTTGACGGCGGGCATCCCTCATGTGGCCTTTACTCGTGTCACATGTTGGCTCACTGCCTTCCTCTGCCTGGAGAGATGTCTCTGTGTGGCTCTACCAGTCAAGGTTTGAGAGATATATATTTTCTATAAAATTTTTTAACATTAATTACAACTGAATTATCACCTAGTTTAAAACCCAAAAAAAAAAAAAAAAAGACAACAACACAATTGTGTTTAAAAACAAACCTATTGAGAGTTACGCATTCGTTCCTCTTCGTGTTTACCGGATGTAGACTCTAGTAGAAAATGCTGATGGTCGAAATTCTCAGAAAAGAGAAAAACTAGAATCTCCCATAGATATCCGATAATATTAACTGAATGGTAATTAAGAAGGAGAAGAAGAAGAAGAAGAAGAAGAAGAAGAAGAAGAAGAAGAAGAAGAAGAAGAAGAAGAAGAAGAAGAAGAAGAAGAAGAAGAAGAAGAAGAAGAAGAAGAAGAAGAAGAAGAAGAAGAAGAAGAAGAAGAAGAAGAAGAAGAAGAAGAAGAAGAAGAAGAAGAAGAAGAAGAAGAAGAAGAAGAAGAAGAAGAAGAAGAAGAAGAAGAAGAAGAAGAAGAAGAAGAAGAAGAAGAAGAAGAAGAAGAAGAAGAAGAAGAAGAAGAAGAAGAAGAAAAAGAAGAAGAAGAAGAAAAAGAAGGAGAAGAAAAAGAAGAAGAAGAAGAAGAAAAAGAAGAAAAAGAAGAAGAAGAAGAAGAAGAGGAAGAAGAAGAAGAAGAAGAAGAAGAAGAAGAAGAAGAAGAAGAAGAAGAAGAAGAAGAAGAAGAAGAAGAAGAAGAAGAAGAAGAAGAAGAAGAAGAAGAAGAAGAAGAAGAAGAAGAGAAGAAGAAGAAGAAGAAGAAGAAGAAGAAGAAGAAGAAGAAGAAGAAGAAGAAGAAGAAGAAGAAGAAGAAGAAGAAGAAGAAGAAGAAGAAGAAGAAGAAGAAGAAGAAGAAAAAGAAAAAGAAGACAAAGCAGAGGATGTTGACAAGTGAGAAGAAGAAGTGTTAATGGTATGTTTCACTTTTGCAACTGTGTAGGAAATGGCAAGGATCCGCAATAGGGCCAGGTAGTTCATCTTGGTGCGACGCTCCTAGCAGGCGACCCGACTTTCCATGAAGAAGGACTGGACAAGATGAGATGAAACTTATGTAATGATGTCGAATCTCTCATCCATAATCAGCTGTAATCATAAATTACCTCGCTTTACATGTGTAATGACTGGATTAATTGTAACCCGTTCTTCTTCAGATCAAACAGCTCTTCACTGCCAAAGGAGTCATCTTTACTGTTATCGCCATATATATTATCATCTTCCTTGGTAATATAGCTCCAGTATACTATTGCACACGATTTGTTCTTCAGCCACACCCGACCAAGCCAAACATAACATGGCTTGGCCTCACATTCACTGAAGACCGTTTAGTTGTTGAGAGATACTCTTTTGCTATCAACAACTGTTTTCTTCCCTTTACGGCATTCACTGTTATCTCTGTGTCAACAGTTGTACTCGTCCTCAAACTGAAGACTCTATCAAAATGGCGCAACAAATCTACCGCATCGGGAACATCCAATCTTTTATCTAGGAGAGACCAGTCTGTTTCCAAAATGGTGGTGATGATTTCTACATTGTTTATCATCTGTTACGCCCCTGTGTGTATTTTATTTATGGGAATTATTGCTGTTCCTCAACTGTCCATAGATGGCATGTATGGAAACGTGTATATTGTTGTGTTTTCCTTCGCTTATATATTTGAATCGATCAACGCATCATTCAGCATCTTCATCTACTACAAGGGCAGTAGTAGGTACAGATATATCTTCAGACAAATATTCTTGCGTCCCAGGACCAAAGAGGTTGCATCGGCTTTCTCCAAATATGGCTAGAGTGATGACGATGGGAGGCATATCCTGGTGAACGTTGGAAAACAAAACAGCAATTCGGGTCTTTGCATGTGTGTCGCGATTACAGCCTGAGACATTTCATAGAAGCGTATTTTACAGGAGTAAACAGAAGACACCCAGATGAACCATACAAAAACATTTGCAGTTGATAAAACTAGAGTGATAATCTGCTGTCCTAGGGGCTGAAGTAACATGTGGTTTGCTATCTGTAATAGTCCTCGGTTTTGTATAGCTGAATCAAGTATGCCTCAGCTGTATTATTATAAAACATATATTTTATATTTCTCACATCCAGACATAAATAGACTATTGCTTTGCAATATGGGATGGCTGTTCCAATTCTGTTATCAAGAGGCTCACGTCACTGCAAATGGGCGCCATTCGCTTAATAAATAATATTCATGGGACAGTGAGTTCTGAAACATATTAAGGTCTTATGCTACTGATTGGCACCTTTCCGTTTTTCCAGACGATAGTGTTATATTGCGCTATGAGGTGGCATGAGACTCACAGCCCATGGTGATTTGTTTCTGAGACCGATTAAGGCCAGGGATGAAGTTCTTCCTCTCTATAGCACAAAGCCTGGGCAGTATTGTAGAGACCATATGTTGCCTATGCATAATGATCCCTCACTCGACCTGCCTTGTTTACTCCGAAGTAAAGGTAAAGGGGCAGGTTGCAGAAGTTGCCGGACCAGAAGAGCAGTGCTTTTATACTACTACCGATTTGTAAACGTCTACTTTTCAATAAGGAGAAATTTATTCACAAAGTATTGTCCCAAAAGGCTCTAGGTTACTTATGGCCGTTGTTTAAATATAATGGAAGGCATAGTAAACGCCTAAACATATTACATACACATCCCTAAACTTAGGACAGATCTATACAAAACAAGTTTAACGTACTCTGCAGCTCAGATGTGGAACCTCAATTGTGGAACTATCTGTCACAGCAAATCAAAAAGATATCACTAGTCCCTTTACATACAATCAGAAACTGTTCGAATATTATCTGAGCACAGATTTCGCGGCAATCGGTATAGAAAAAGAGCATTCTCGTAGCCATGCTGCAGTGGTACGAGAGTTGCATCGTGGAAGACATAAAGTAATACCTCGGAATGTGAACATAATCCGTTCCAAGATGGCAATCGAACTCCAAATCGTTCAAGTTCCAAGGTAATCTTTCACACTGAAAACAATGGTATCTTTATTAACCTGTTCCGAGGGTCTTTAAAAAAAAACGTACGTTGTACAATTTATTTTCCAATGCCATTACACTGTGAATTAATACCGAATGATGATCACACTTTTTTAGGGGGGGGGGGGGGGTGTGTAGGGGGGTTAGTTTACTATACCTTGATCAACATGGTGACATAGCATATAGAAGTAGGGGGAGGAAGGAGGGTTTAATTAATACGACTAGTCTTTGCAAGGTGAGTTACCTTTTATGAGAGTATGAAGGATCCTTTCTGGTGTTTCTTATCCTAGTTTTTCACTACTTGTAGACGGTTTGGGGTCACTAGTTGTTTTTGACAGCCAGTATTGTAAACTGCTCTTGTGCTGGCGATGTTTAATTCTCCTTAAATATCCGAAACCTATCGTTGAATAAATTACGACAATTGTTAACTAGTGCTCTATCAGGATGTCACTTTTCAAAAACTTCTTGAGTTTTCGACAGCATGGTCAAAACATCTTGAATTTCAGCTGTGTACTGCTTATGTGCGCAGGACTTCGGGTCATCCAGTCTATACCACTAAGAGCGGTAGACACTGATCAACGAGAAGTAGAGAAACTCCTGGAGGACAGAAAACAAAGAATAATCGTATAGAGGACCGAATCAACATTCTAAACAGAAGACTTTTAATGAACACATCTACAATAACTGATTGGCACTCACAGAATAAAGTAGAGAGATGGGAGGACACATCAGACATCATACAAATTGAAAGCTATAATTACTATGTCAGAAATTATCACATTCAGGTGACGAAGGCGCCTGGCCGCAGACGGAAGTGTCCTAATATACATGACCATTTGATACCCCCTCCCCAAACACACACACACACACACGCACACAAACAAAAGGCTGGACGCCAAAAGTTTGTTGACCAAGAAAATGACAGTGCAGACTTAACGCAAACATGCACAGAATGGCGACGACACAGTTAGCACCGAGGCCCTGCCAGATCGCACTCCAAACACCAGAGCACATGCTACAAAACTGCTGCTACAGAAAAACCTGAGAGAAAACTCCTGGTCAGATGGAAGAAGCATGAAGGACAAACTATAGGGAACCCTTGGAGACATCTTGCTGACCTGTCGGTTCCTGGGTTAACAGTACTGATAACCTGAGCACATGAAAGGGAATGTAGGTCCAGAATATACGAAACACGACCAGTGGTGTTAAAAGCTATTCTGTTTATTTTAGATTTCTATAGTCAATAACCGTGTAACAGTGTATCCCATTCTGTATTTGCAGACCATGACAGTTATTAATTGGTTTCTTCTCCACGAAAATTAAATTATATTATTGACTTAATGAAAAACAGGCTAATACTACGTATTATTTGTCATTCGCACGTTTCACCCCAGTTTGCTTGCTAATTATTTCTAGGTACATTTGAATAAACATTTGTTTTCCGATCTTTAATGAGTCACAAAGCTAAAAGTCGGATTTCTATGAATTACTTTCTCTGTCAAAATGTTGGCTTGTGTGGGGTCCCAGAAAAGAGAAACGTAATTACTTCTACTTTAATTATGCCATTTCACTTTCGTTATAATTTTCAATAACAGATATGTTTAATTGGACTCCCCCCTCCCAAACAAAGCTCTAGCCACCCACACTTTTTCCTATTTTTTTAACGATTGTGATAATGTTTGTTCTTGTCATATCACTGCCAACTTGTGTGTGTTGGGTTAATGATTGTATGATTGAAGTTGCTCACATACGGAGAAACCGATTTTTCATGTAAGCCTCATTGTTAGCTTTTTTTTTCTTTAGCGAGGGCCGGAAGGTAAATAAGAGTGGTAGTGTTGTGGCTGTCACTCGTCTTGGCTTGCTTTGCATAAAAGATATCGTCAAGTTTAGCCAGAATCCCTGAAGGGGGAGCTTTAGGTTATATTTGTGACAGGCTATGTGGAACATATAAAATGGCTTAGCATTGCTGGCCACCAAGTAGCCCTGAAAAGGACTGCTGCAGAGTTGATACGATCAAAGGAGACGGACCCCAAACCTGCCCTGACCGGTGACGAAGTCGTCTACCGACCAGCCAGTAGGCGACCGGGCGCCAATGTTATCTGGTTGTCACTCTTACCCCCCTGGCCCAGTATGTGGACGAGACACAATACAAACAAAAGGCACAGAGAAAGAGACACATTACATTACTGACAAATACATACGTATAGACTGATTGCCATTTATTTTCATGGAAAAGACACACAGACACACACACACACACACACACACACATATATATATATATATATATATATATATATATATATATATATATACACACATAAACACAGACACACATATACACTCACAAATGACCAATGATTACAACTGACAAGCTTTGATACTAATATGCATATAGGGCTCCATACAGACATCCATAGATACACGTTAATAGGTAGAGAGGCACACCTACATTTTACCAACATTAAAAAATACAGGCTTCCATCTTCTTTTTCTTCTTCTTCCTATTCATCGACTGTAAATTCCGGCGAAAATTTCCGGTTGTTCGTCCACTTCTGGTCTTAACCAGAACGTGAGGCTTCATGAAAATAAACATTTATAGATTCAGGTGGAGAGACACACATACAAACATCTGGGTAATTTTACTATGTTTCTAACCGCTGTGTGGCTCCCAGGTCGACCAAGTTTTCAATGGATCTAAGGTAAAGTCGTGAGAAGTTAAGGCGGTCGGCGGGATGTTGACCACATGACCCTCCGAGTGCCGATTGATCGGTAAAATATAAACCTAGCCAAATATGCCGTCTACAACGGCAGGCGTTGAAAAGGTCCTTTACTGAATGTCTTGATTAGCGATTAGTAAACACGTTTCACATTCCTTGACGCAATAAGGCTCCATTGTGGTGGGCGTTTAGGAAAAAGAGACACATGTGGCTTCCAGAAGGTGGCAGAGTGTTTCGGGCTTCACTACGTATCGTTCCCAAACGCTGCTGTGTGTTCACAACTACGACCAATTATTGTGGAGAGGGCCCAAATGTTCTATATGAAACTTTACTGATGCTACATTTGACAGTTAGCCGGAGTTGTGTAGCGACTAAACTCTTGCCTCCGACCGGAGTGTTGTATGTTCAAATCCGCATCAAGCCGAATGCTTTCAAAAAAGACCCCAGGTGGTCCATGCATAAAAGGGATAAAGTCCTGGACAGTAAAGGCGGTCGGCGTGGTGATGACTGCATCACCTTCATAAGCCAGATTGGTCTGTAAAATATATGTCTTGCCCTAAATGCCCAATATGGTTGCAGGCCTGAAAAATTGTCTTTTATTTTACTAGTCCTTTGGGAGCGAGCTCACAGTGCGGTGGTACACATGGATCATTACCGATGCAGCGAGGGGTGACCAGGGGATCTGGTGAAACTCAACACTCAGGGAAGGGGCGAGACGGACATACAGTCAGACTGTTAGTGCTACTATTGGAATTAGAAGTCTGCTGAAGATGAGGACACAACACGTACGGTAATGTCCTGCGGGCTGTTACGTCAGTTATTAGCTTAGCATTCAACTATGACTGAGTATTTCGTTGTCACTACATATTGCTCCAAACGACTGTAGTGGGTGCACAACTACAGACGTAATTTTCTACTGTAATTTACTGATGATGAAACTCATGCTTGTCTAATTAATTACCGTATTACTTAACTCCAAATATTTCACGAAGCTATGTCCTTAAACTTATCTTATGTTGAACCAGAAATGGCCACATATCAACACTCGCCAGAAAACTCGATCAATCCTCCTCACATGGAGCGGAACATGACGAGTCAGTGCGATGGAAATGTTATGCAGTTTGAGGGAGACGAGTGCGATCTGCTTTCTGACAACGTCAGACTGATTTTTCAAATTATCAACTTTGTCATCGTTGTTCAAATTATTGATATTTTTGGCACCGGGTCAAACATCATCAATGTCGTCTGTTTCGTCAAACAAGGTTTGAAAGACCCAGTCAACATTGCGCTTTTAGGTATGTCTACAACTTTACACTTCTGTTAATGTTTATAACTTTACATTTCTATTTATGGGTACAGATGTTTATATGTGTATATGAGTACTTTAAAAGTCTGTGAATGGGTACAACTTTAAAAGGTTATGAATAGGTACAACTTTACAAGTCTGTATATGCGTACGACTTTAAACGTCTGTGTGTGTGTTCTACTTTACAAGTCTGTGTATGTGTACAGCTTTAAACATCTATGTATACGTACAAATTTACAAGTCTTTATATGTGTACAACTTTAAAAGTCTATGTGTGTTCAACTTTAAAAGTCTATGTGTGTACAACTTTAAAAGTCTGTGTGTGTACAACTTTAAAAGTCTATGTGTATGTACAACTTTAAAAGTCTATGTGTATGTACAACTTTAAAAGTCTATGTTTGTACAACTTTAAAAGTCTATGTGTGTGTGTACAACTTTAAAAGTCTATGTGTGTACAACTTTAAAAGTCTGTGTGTGTACAACTTTAAAAGTCTATGTGTGTACAACTTTAAAAGTCTGTGTGTGTACAACTTTAAAAGTCTATGTGTGTACAACTTTAAAAGTCTATGTGTGTACAACTTTAAAAGTCTATGTGTGTGTACAACTTTAAAAGTCTATGTGTGTGTACAACTTTAAAAGTCTATGTTTGTACAACTTTAAAAGTCTATGTGTGTGTGTACAACTTTAAAAGTCTATGTGTGTACAACTTTAAAAGTCTATGTGTGTACAACTTTAAAAGTCTATGTTTGTACAACTTTAAAAGTCTATGTGTGTGTACAACTTTAAAAGTCTATGTGTGTACAACTTTAAAAGTCTATGTGTGTGTACAACTTTAAAAGTCTGTGCATGTATTCAAATTTAAAAGTCTGTGTATGTAGTCAACTTTAAAAGTCTGTGTATGTGTACAGTTTTAAAAGTCTGTGCCTGTGTACAATTTATTTTAAAAGTCTGTTTATGGATACATGTTTAATGGCTAGGTATGGACAGTTATTGTTCCCACCTCCTTTTCTAACCTGCCCGCCTTCTCCACCCATAATGACCCTCAATGACCCTTCAGACATGCTTGGATAATTTTAGGCGTCATTGTGGTCGGCTCCTACCTCGACTTCATGCATTGTCTTTTTACAGTTTCTTGACTATAGTAGGTTGGCAAGTGTGTCCTAGTGTTGCGAACTCAGCTTCACAATACAACATATATTTATGTGACTACAGACTATTTAGTGGCCTGACGCTTTGCATTGGAACATACCTGGTCATAGCTTCCAGGAATCAGCGGCAAATGTCTTCTTCTTCTTCACGTCTTCATTTATCATTTCGGGTGTCGATGGAGACGTAAGGTTCTGCTTGTTGCTCTTCGGGTCGCCGCGATCACAGACACATTGTACTTGTGGGGGGTTTTTCAGATGTTATCTTTCCATCCTATTCTTGATCTAGCTTGTGCCTAGCATTCTTCTTTTCTTTTTGTGTATGGCAAGTATGATATGGCGTCACCATGCATTATTTCTAAATGGGAAAACCATTTGATTTACTGAATGTAAAATGTCATTGTCGACCTCACAACAGTCACAAATAGCTATTTTTGGTTTGTACAGTTCAGGGATCTTAGAGAGGTAATTTCAAAATTTTACCTTTTCTTTGTTAGTGTCTAGTGCGCTGGTTTTTTTTACTGGAAAGGTAGGTAGGTAGGTAGGTAGGTAGCTGTACCCTACCAGGACATCATACAAGCGATAAACATCCGGTGACACAAAGTGCCACCATGTGGATTAGGATCACCAGCGGAGAGGTCCCAGAAACCCCTTTCAGACATTAGGCCATATTTTGGTGGGCCGCGAAACAATTTCCCTGGTTTTAGTGGGCTGTGGGTGTAGAAAGGTTGATGAACACGGGTCTGTGCTATCAGATGTTCATATTGTAACATCTCTTGTCCCAGGTTTAACGGTGTCAGACTTGATAAGTATGGCTACACTGATCTGGCTGAACATTTGCCTCAATCCTCTCTTCTACGAGTCCGAGATACCTTTCCGAGCTCCAAATATTGGGCATCTGACAAGTGGTATCTTGCACGTTGCCTCAACCCGGGTCACGTGTTGTATCACAGCATTCATCACGCTAGAACGATGTCTGTGCATAGTTCTGCCCTTAAAGGTAAGTTGTCTCATTATTTGCGTGGTGTAGCTGATGCGAATGTCGTGGGTTTAAATCCACATGGTTCTGGACTATTTCTTTTCTCAAACATGACATTGGCTCCCAGTCCGATCCAGCCATAAATGGGTACCTGGGAAGTAAAGGCGGACGGCTTGATGTTGCCCACTTCACCCACCGAGAGCCAATTCTTCTTCTTCTTCTTCTTCTTCTTCTTCTTCTTCTTCTTCTTCTTCTTCTTCTTCTTCTTCTTCTTCTGCTTCTGCTTCTGCTTCTGCTTCTTCTTCTTCTTCTTCTTCTTCTTCTTCTTCTTCTTCTTCTTCTTCTTCTTCTTCTTCTTCTTCTTCTTCTTCTTCTTCTTCTTCTTCTTCTTCTTCTTCTTCTTCATCTTCTTATTCTTCTTCTTCTTCTTCTTCTGCTTCTTCTTCTTCTTCTTCTTCTTCTTCTTTTTCTTCTTCTTCTTCTTCTTCTTCTTCTTCTTCTTCTTCTTCTTCTTCTTCTTTCTTCTTCTTCTTCTTCTTCTTCTTCTTCTTCTTCTTCTTCTTCTTCTTCTTCTTCTTCTTCTTCTTCTTCTTCTTCTTCTTCTTCTTCTTCTTCTTCTTCTTCTTTCTTCGTCTTCGTCTTCTTCTTCTTCTTCTTCTTCTTCTTCTTCTTCTTCTTCTTCTTCTTCTTCTTCTTCTTCTTCTTCTTCTTCTTCTTCTTCTTCTTCTTCTTCTTCTTCTTCTTCTTCTTCTTCTTCTTCTTTTTTCTTCTTCTTCGTCTTCTTCTTCTTCTTCTTCTTCTTCTTCTTCTTCTTCTTCTTCTTCTTCTTCTTCTTCTTCTTCTTCTTCTTCTTCTTCTTCTTCTTCTTTCTCTGCTTCTTCTTCTTTTTCTTCTGCTGCTTTTTCGACTTTGGTCTTCACAAGGGTGGTTGACACGTAATAAAATGATTTACAGCCAGGCTGCGGTATGTGCGTCTTTTAGTCTAAAACATCCAGTTTCAGCAAAATCCATAACTAACTGTCATTAAAGACATTACTGCTTAAAGTAGTGGATGTGTTCTTTGGCTCTCCAAACTGGCTCTCTAGAGCCAAATCAAAAAGGAATTACAAGTGGAGGATCGGTCATCTAGTGAGTTCACAAAAATGGAATAAAACTTAAAATGTCTAAAACAAGAATAGGAATAACAATAATGTCTGTCCCTTTTTCAGGTAAAACTGATCTTCTCCGCCAAGAGAGTCACCATCATTGTCATCACAATCTACATTGTCATATTGTCTGGTAACATGGCCCCTGTCTACTACTCTACAAGATTTGCTATGCTCCCACATCCGCACAAGCCTAACATTACCTGGTTAAACATTGTCTTCACTGAAGACCAGCCGACTGTTGAAAAGTATGCGTTTCCAATTAACAACTGCCTGATCCCATTTTTAACATTCAGTGTCATTTCTGTATCAACGGTTGTCATGGCGGGTGCGTTAAAGAGAAAAACAGAATGGCGCCAAAAATCAACAGCAGCGCTTAGCTCCAACTCCCTGTCTAGTCGAGATAAGTCCCTTTCTAAAATGATTGTGATGATGTCGACGATGTTTGTCACCTGTTACACCCCTATTTGTCTTGTGTTTATCGCCATGGTGGCAATTCCACAGTTTTCAATTCTTGGTCAGTATAAAAACTTAAACTCTATACTTGTTTCGTTTTGTTATATTCTGGAATCAATCAATGCCTCCTTTAACATCTTCATTTACTACAACATGAGCAGCAGGTACAGACATGCTTTCAGACAATCTTTTCATTTCCTTTGTTCGATAGATCAGTACGATACATTCAAGAAAACTTGAATAGGAAAATTATTTACTCTTTAACTCTTTACAGACGTTTAGTCAGTATACTGGTGATTAAGTATATCCCTTAAAGTCGTAAAGCCAGTTTGCTGGCTCATGATAGAGACACTCTAATTTTGTTCCGTTTGTAGGGTAAACGAACTTTAATGAACAAGTTTTTTAACAATTAGGATTAACAACAGGATGCACTTTCATTTGTGATGTTCGACGTGGTCGGTGCTTTATTTTGTGATTTAAAAAACATATTTAGATGGGATACAATTTTACGTGATTTTTTAAAACTAAATGATAAGGGAAAAGGTCTAGAACTGTCCATACTGCTCTATCGTTGATGAATCCCTGCCAGATGGTGACAACAGTCTTGATATGATTGATATCTAAGGGACAAATCTACTAGTGATAATTTAGTTTAGGATATGAAAATTTCACAAAATATTTCAATTAGATCAATGTTTCGATCAGCTGTTTTTCCGATTTTCGGTTGTTGTGAAAATTGACATGTCAAACAAAAATGATTATAATATTCAAAGTATTTAAATTATTTGTTTCAAATAAAGACTAGCTAATACATAATTGAACAGAGAAGGCATGCGTATTCTTAGAATTGTATAGCAGGGTTTTTGAACCAGTAAAAAATAAGGTTATAACACAATTTTTTATGTTTAAAATTGTCCTTTGTGTCTAACATCCTTGAATGTTGTGTGATTTTAATAATATTTTGATGTTATACTGATATTTAAGTAGTTTAGATTTATTCTGCACTCATTTATCTTTAATTTGATATATTATAAGTCCCAATACAGCCCATACTTTTTCTTCAGGAAGGTTTTAGCTTTGTCGTGTTGCACTAAAAAAATTCCGCTTAAAATTAATGCTGTCCAAACCCAAGAAAAAATGCCGTCCTAAAAGAGTTAAAGCCCAGAATTGTGGAAATCACTTTACAAGTGTTTACTACTGGAAACTACTATGCAGTATTTGATTTGTTTCGTTTTTCAAGAAAATACTTTTGTATACACTACCGCAATGGCAGCAATGTATTGTTGCAAACATCGGAATAGAGAACAGTTAACTCCTCGTCAAAAGCTTTGATGAACTGAATGTAAAATACTTTAATAAAACAAAGCAGTCTGTAAGTGTATTAATGTTTTCTGACCGGTACAACGTCAAAATGTAATTGTGATAGAAATAAGCATAAACATACAAAGGTCAATGAGACAGTTTATAATGCTAAAGGATATTTAAACCACCCGCACCCTCTTTTCCTCCGTCACACACACAGACACACACACACACACACACACACACACACACACACACACACACACATCACGAGGTGTTTAACAACGTTGGCAATAAAAACAAAATCTCGAAATGGTGATCGTTGCTTTTATATGATTGCTCTATTACCTGCATGCGGAAAGTTCGGCCAAACATTTACTTGTCTAATCTCTAAGACCAGATTGATTGTGGTCCTAAATAAAGTAATAGAACCTCTTCCAAACAGTCATGTCTTGTAGGCATATAGGGCTAGCCCTATATTTTATAGCTAACGGCACTCGGTGGTTTAGGATAACATCAAGAAATGGACGAACGGCAAACTGAAAGAGCGTACAACCAGGACAAGAGACAGAGCCTGTTGGAGATCTGTTGCAGTCAACCTTCACTGTGGAGACGGCACTTCATTGACTGAATGATGATTATTCCTCCACTGATATTCAGCCCAGCCAATTTTCGAACTTATTTAAACATGCTTTCTGTACGTGATCCGAAAAGGCTTGTGAACAATACATAAACCTGACCTAGTAATCCTCTTTTCATCTCTGTGGCGAGAGTGATACAATTCATCCCCTTGTCGGATGCAATTTTTTTGTTATTTTGAAGCCCCACCCTGGTTCTTGCCAGGGGCCGCAATATAGCCTGGGCACAACTATAGTCTATGGCTGAACGTGTGATCCTCATCTACATGGTGGCACTTTTTGTCATCGGGTGTTTATCGCTTGTGTGATGTCCTAGTGGGGTAAATGTACTACTACTGTGGCGAGTAAATATTGTTATGTTTAACAATTTATTCTCAGAATAGGTGTATATATATTTATGTATATATGTGTATATATTGCACAGGGGTCAAACACATATATGGGTAACTTCTAGTATCAAATTATATAACAGAGAAAGAGAAAGAGAGAAAGAGAGAGAGAGAGAGAGAGAGAGAGAGAGAGAGAGAGAGAGAGAGAGAGAGAAATAGAGAAAGAGAGAAAGAGAGAGAGAGAGAAAAGAGAGAGAGAATTGATTATGTATCAATATTATGCTATTACTATTTTAATAGTATGCATCAATAAAAGCCCTAAGTGAGAGAGCAACAGGCAGGTTTTGCACTTGGAACAAGCTACTTAGATCAAAAGTTCACCCTGAGATTTATATATGAGGAATTTATTGAAAACAACAACGTCCTATTTTGAATTTCATAGACTTTAAGAAAGCTTTTGATATCTTACACAGAACATTACTTTGACGACTGTTGGAATGCCACGATATACCAATGGAAATGATCAATATCGCTATGCTAGTGTATGAAGGTTGAGCATGCAGTGCTAACAGATGATGATTTAAGTGATTGATTTGAATCTGAAAGTGGGGTCAAACAGGGAAGTATTTTATCTGCTATGTTATTTGGCGTAACCATTGAATGTTGTGTTGGAAACATTGGCATTAAATGAGTGGAGAGAAAACACGGCTGGATGATATAAGATTAGCTGATAATATTGTTCACCTAAGTAAAAACAGCAATGTCATGCAAAGAAGACAGATGATTTTTAAAAAAAGCATCAAAGGCCAGACTATAAATAAATTCTGAACCGACAAATATACTGAAGACACCAACAACAAATTAGCTAGATATAAGGCTAGAGGCAAAATTAGGGTACCATGTCAATTGGGAGTCTTCGTGGTGTAGGTGCTATACGCTCGCGTGCGGATCGGAAGGTCATGGGTTCGTTATCTGGCAGAGCCAGACCTTTTTTTCAAAAATTACCTTGACTCCCAGGTCGACCCAGCTTTGAGTGGGTGCCGGGTGCAGTCCCGGGAAGTAAAGGCGGCCGAAGTGATGCTGACCACAACACCCATATTGTGCCGATTGGTCTATACAAATATAGGTCTAGCCCTGTATGCCCTATACGCCTAAAGGCGTGGAGAAGGGACCTTTATTTTTATTTTTACTTTTTTCCTTTTTTGACTATATCAATGTGCTTATCTGGAAAGCAATTTTATCAGTGAATGAAATACAAAGAAAGAAGGCACAGTTTAAGTTTCCTAGTCCAGCTACACACTGGCTGACCTTTCGCTCATACTTTCTCAGACTCTTCTATGTCGGAGGGGTGTTACCTTGTCTTGATTTAATTAAATCAGCGCTGATGTTGCCTGTTCGGTAAATTGTACGCTCGTCTCCCCATTAGCACAACGCTACACACTAGCTCGCTTTTGATTGGATGACCTACTGACCAGCTTACTACTGATAGGTCGGCCTCGATCAATCCGACTGTCACAAGGTCATGGGGATATTCCGCACTGGCGCTCATACCGCATGTTGTATATTTCACCATGCTAATGCTTTTAACACTTCTGACACATTTAGATACTGGGTCCAACAAACAACTCCCTAGAGAGTGACAGTACCTATGTCACAGGCCGTCTCTTTCTCGAATATAAAAACGTAAATACCAGACAATAACAGACTGCGACACCTATAACCTCGACCACAGTAGTCCAACCAACTTATCAATGGAGTTGACATACAACCGGTGATGTGCTAATGGGGAGACCAGCGTAAAATTCACCATCTGTTCACCGCGTTAGAATCGGAAGGTCGTTGGTTCGCCTTGAATGGGTCCCGGATGCAGTCCCGGAAAGTAAAGGCGGCCGGCATGATGCTGACCACATCACCTAACTTGTGCCGATGGTCTATAAAAATATAAGTCTAGCCCTATATGCCCTATACGCCTACATGCGTGGAAAAGGGTCCTTTACTGAACTTTATAATCGATAATCATGTCACAGTGTATCCCATACTGTATATGCCACTAATATCAATTATTAATTGGCTTCTTTCCCATGAAAAATAAATTATATTATTGGCTATAATTAAAGACAGGCTAAAACTACGTATTATTTGTCATTCATACGTTTCACTCCAGTTTGCTAGCTAATTATTTCTAGGTACATTTGTAAATACTTTTGTTATCCGTTCAATGAGTCAAAAAGTCAATAGTCAGATTAAGATGAGATACCTTCTCTGTCAATATGTTGGCTTTTGTGGCGTTCCAGAAAAGAGATATGTGATAATTATTTTTACTTCAATTATTCTATTTCGCTTTCATTTCGGTTTTGACTATAAACCCCCGGCCCACTCCCCGCCCACAAGCTACCGTTTTCTTTAATGACTGCGAAAATGTTTCTTTTTCCCCCCTATATCACAGGCAGCCTGTGTGCGTTGAGTTTATTATTGTATAACTAAAGTTAATCACATATAGGGAAAGTTATGTTTTCTCGCCAGCGTCATTGATAACATTGTTTGTGTGTGTGGCGACGCAAGGTAACTAAGTGTGGTAGTACGGTGACTGTCACTACGGACAGACAGACAAAAGACATAGAGAAAGACATATTACATTACTGACAAACACATACTGATTGACATTTATTTACATCGAAAAGAAACAATTAAGTCTGCAGGAGAATCAGATACATGCAATGACAAAATTAATAATCATGTAGTCTGATATGCTTTGATACTAACATACAGGGTTTCATACAAACAGGTATGCATATATATATTTAGATTGATAGACTGATAGGCACACTTTCATTTTCATCATCATCAGATGCCTTGCCGACTGGGGTGGGCGATCATGCCTCACCACAATTTGCGATCTCCTGCAGCATGTATTAGTTCGTGTGCCGACACACCGCCCATGCCATGCCTCTATCCCTCCTTCCACAGATCTGTCCAGTGATCACATCATGTTCTATTTTCCCTCTTCTCATAATATGGCCGAGCAATGAGGACTGTCCCCTTCTGATGTCTGGGATAAGTTGTCTTCGGGCTCCCGCCTCTTTCAAGACTTCTTGGTTGCTCTTTTTGGCTGTACAAGGTATTCTAAGCATTCTTTTGTGAAACCACATCTCTGAGGCCTCAAGAAATTGTTTGGCCTGCCTACCGATTGTCTAGGATTCACAGCCATATGTTAAATCTGGATGTATATATCAAGCAAGAATTATTTTTCAAACTTTCAATGACAAGGATATATTGCACAAGATGCTCTTCATTATATATAAAATGCAGGTTTCATAAAAAGAGTAAGTTCCATTATGGTCAGGGTTTGGGAAAAAAGAGACACATCTGGCTTTCAAATGTTATGAGCGTCTCACCGTGGCAGAATATTTGGGGCTTTACAAGGAACTGTTCCCAAACGCTGCATTTTATTCACACTAATACGACCAGTCGCCATTGTGGAGAGGGCCCAAATGTTTTTATATTATATGATACTTTACTGACATTTGATAGTTAGCTAAAGTGGTATAGCGGCTAAGCTCTCGCCTCGGACCCGAGGGTTGTAGGCTCAAATTCGCATTAGGCTGGATGGCTCCCAGGTCATTCCAGCAAAATGTGGATGCTAGTAAAGTCCTGGGAAGTAAAGGTGGTTGACGTAATGTGGAACACATTACCCACCGAATGGTCTATAAAATGTAGGTCTAGCCCTATATGCCCAGTGAGCCCGAGGGAGAAAATTGTCTGTTTCTTGACTTATCCCTTTGGCAGCGAGTACACAATGCTATGCATACATAGATTATCACAAACTGGAGAGAATGGTGCTGCGAGGGGCGACCGGGAGATGATCAACACTCATAGGAGGGGCGAGACGGATATACAGTCATACTGGTAATAGTGCCATCGGAATTGGAACTCTGCACTTGCTGCTGAAGATAAGGACAGAACGCGTATGATAATGTCTTGAGTGCTGCTTCTCAGTTTTTGCTTAGCATTCAACTATGACTGAGTATTTATTTCGTGGTCACTACGTATTGCCACAAAAGACTAGTCTGTTCATAACTACGGCCATAATACAAGGTCCGACAATAAAGTAATGAGTGATTTTATTCAGGCTAAGACTAAAATACCCTCTATGAATGAAAGCATGGAATCCAAAGAGGCAACTTGCGTCTATGATCTGACAACTTTTTATCGCCGCCTGACAAACAGACGACACACAAGACGCCATTTTTTGGACCTAGTTAGTTGTGCATTGTTACGAAATCAGCATGGAGCAAAAAAGCTAACATTAAATTCTGTTTAAAACTCAGAAAAAGCACCATTGCAGCAGTTGAATTCATGCGACAAGTTTTTGGGGGTAATTTTTTAATCTCCTGCACAGATTTTCAGCTGGTATTCACGATTTAAAAGTGGTGTGGAAATGATTACTAAAGCAACTAGAACTAGACGACCAATTTCTGTTCATAATGAGGAACTCGTTGCAAAAATTCGGAGAACGGATACAAAATGATCGTTGTTCGACTGTGAGGATGATGGTAGATGAATTTGGTGTTAATACAGAGACTATTCGTAAAACTTTAGTCAAAGATTTAGTTTCAAAAAAAAAAAAAAAAAAGTTGCTTGTCAGTTTGTATTCAACACCTGGCAATTTTTTTTCCTTCTTAATGACAATGCACCAGATCAAAAAGCAGTAGTTGTACAGGAATTATTTACTTAAAACAGATGCGTGTTCTCAACCATCCACCCTATTGCCCAGATTTGTCTCCCTTTGACTGCTTTCTATTCCCAAAATTAAAGCTGCCATTGAAAGGACGCTTCTTTGACAATATTGATGACATCCAAAGGGCCGTAACATCGACTTTAAGGGCCATAACTGTAGAAGAACTACAGTGGTCGTTCCAGTGTTTGTTAGATCGTGCCACTTGCTGTATCAATGCACAATAGGCTTACTTTGAATAAAATACAGGTTACATCTTCAACTGTTGATTATTTTAATTTTAATGGAATTAGTCTCATTACTTAATTGTCAGACCTTGTATCATATTGTAATTCACTGATGGTGGAACTGATGCTTGTCTAATTAATTACTGTATTCCTTGATTCCACAAAAATCAAGGAGCGTATTTGCATCACATCCTTATGAGATGCAATTTTTCGTTATTTGAAGCCCTACTCTGGCTGTTGCCAGGGGCCGCAATATAGGCTAATGGCTTAACGCGGTTTCTGGGACCTCTCCAAGAGTGATCTTCATCCACATGGTGGCATTTTGTGTCATCGTGTGTTTATCACTTGTGTGATGTCCTGGTTAGGTAAAAGCCTACTACTACTAATCACGAAGCTATATTCTTCTTGTGTTCGCTTGCTGATTTACACCGACAGACAGGTTCTTGTGATAAACTTGACTGTTTTTATGAGTTACTTTTTAGTCTCATACAACGAAGCTATATGAATCTAATTTTCTTGTGTTTAACCAGAAATGGCCACACATCAGCCCTTACCAGAAAACTCGATCAATCCTCCGCACATGGAGCGGAACATGACGAGTCAGTGCGAAGACAATTTTATGCAGTTTGAGGGAGACGAGTGCGATCTGCTTTCTGACAACGTCAGAATGATTTTTCAAATTATCAACTTCGTCATCATTGTTCAAATTATTGATATTTTTGGCACCGGGTCAAACATCATCAATATCGTCTGTTTCGTCAAACAAGGTTTGAAAGACCCAGTCAACATTGCGCTTTTAGGTATGTCTACAACTTTACACTTATGTTAATGTATATAACGTTACTTTTCTTTTTATGGGTACTTTACAAATGGGTATAACTTTAAATGTATATGAGTAGGTGCAGCTTTAAAAGTGTGTGTATGAGTTAACTTTTTACAGTCTATGAATGTGTACAACTTTAAAAGTCTATGAATGGATACAACTTATGGGTACAATTTTAAAAGTCTATGAATGGGTACACCTTTAAAAGTCTGTGTATGAGTATACATTTTACAGTCTATAAATGGGTACAACTTTAAAAGTCTATGAATGGATACAACTTATGGGTACAATTTTAAAAGTCTATGAATGGGTACACCTTTAAAAGTCTGTGTATGGGTACAACTTTACAAGTCTGTGTATGTGTACAACTTTAAAAGTATGTATTTGTACAATTTAAACAGTCTCTGTATGTGTACAACATTACAAATCTGTGGATGTGTGCAACTTTAAAAATTTGTGCATGGATACACGTTAAACTTCCAGGTATGTACAGTTATCCTTTCCGCCTCCTCCTCCTCTACCTCACCCGCCTTCTCCACCCATTTTGACCCTCGATGTATTCTTCAGAAAAACTTGGATAATTTCTAGGGTCATTGCGGTCGGCCCCTACCTCGACTTCATGCGTTGCGTTGCTACAATTTCTTGACCTCAGTAGGTCGGAATTTGTGTCCTAGTGTTGCGAACTCAGCTTCACAATGCAACATACATTTATGTGACTACTGACGATTTAGGAAGCAGCGGCAAATTTCTTCTTTTTATTCACGTCTTCTTTTACCATTTCGGGTGTCAATGGAGATCTAAGGTTCTGCTACTTGCTCTTCGAGTCGCCGCGATCACAGTGACACTGTGCTTTCGCAGGGTTTTTATGATGTTATCTTTTCATCGTATTCTTGGTCTAGCTTGCGCCCTGTTTGTATAGTTCAGGGATCTCGGAGAGGTAATTTTAACATTTTACCTTATTATAATTAGTGTCTAGTGCGCTGGGTTTTTATACTGGAGACCTGGGTTCGATCATTAATAAAAAATGGAGAGCTTTCTTTCTCCTATGAATATAAATAAAAATCTCAACCTGTACGGTTGGTGGCGACTGCACTAGCCATGCGATCTTAAATAAGCACTGTCATGACAGCATTGTCCTGACTGACTGACTGACTTTCTACCCCACCAGGACATCACACAAGCGATAAACACTCCATGACACAAAGTGCCACCATGCGGATGAGGATCGCCGTGGAGAGGTCCCAGAAACCGCGTTCAGAAATTTGGCCATATGTATGGCCTGCCTATATTGCGGCCCCTGGCAAAAACCAGAGTAGGGCTTCAAATGACAAAAAATTTCGTCCTAAAAAGGACGAAACTGGTTATAAGCATTGTCCTACCTGGTCTAATGGTAAAAACAGGTCACTAGTTGTAATAAAATCTGGCTTTTGAATGTGGATATCGTCTATACCTGTGTTCTTCGACAGGTAGGAAAAGTCGAGGTTGGAAGCCAGATATGTTTGCTTAATTATGTAGCAGAATATGGTATGTAGTTTTCCTTGGTAGCTATTGTAGTCAGTAGGATTTAAGACCTCAGAGTGGAGAGCCAGACAGGTTCAAAGCCCGTTCAACCACATAAAACAGTTGCGTTAAAGCTCCCGACAGTTACGTAGCCTGTTGTCCAGGCTAGGCTAGGAATAAGGGCAATAACTCATGTAGCTTTTACATAATACTCGCAAAGCGAGGGTAGCGACATACGCGTCAGTTTTGTTTCAGGGTTTTATTTGCTTTTAGGTGGGTAGCGAAACAATTTCCCTGGTTTGGTGGGCCGTGGAAAAATTTCCCTGGTTTTGGTGGGCCGCGGAACAATTTCTCTGGTTTTGGTGGGCCGCGGAACATATACTCAGGTTTTGATGGGTGGCGGAGCAATTTCCATGGTTTTGGTGGACTACGGAACAATTTCAATGGTTTTGTTGGGCCGCGGAAGAATTTCCCTGGTTTTGATAGGCCGTTGGTGTAGAAAGGTCGAGGAACACATGTCTGTGCCATCAGATGTTCACATTGTGTCATCTATATTGCCAGGTTTAACGGTGTCAGATTTGATAAGTATGGCTACACTGATCTGGCTGAACATTTGCCTCAATCCTCTCTTCTACGAGTCCGATATACCTTTCCAAGCTCCAGAAATTGGGCATCTGACAAGTGGTATCTTACATGTTGCCTCAACCCGGGTCACGTGTTGCATGACAGCATTCATCACGCTAGAACGATGTATGTGCATAGTTGTGCCCTTAAAGGTGAGTTTTCTCAACATCTGCAGTGGTATAGCAGTGGTGAGTTCAAATCCACATGGCTCTGGACTTTTTCCCCCCAAACATGATCTTGGCTCCCAGTCCGATCCAGCCTTTTTTGGGTACCTAGGAAGTAAAGGCGACCGGCTTGATATTGATCACTTCACCCACTGAGGGTCAGTTCTTGTTCTTCTTATTGTTCTTGTTCTTTTTCTTGTTCTTGTTCTTCTTGTTCTTCTTGTTCTTCTTCTTTTTCTTCTTCTTCTTCTTCTTCTTCTTCTTCTTCTTCTTCTTCTTCTTCTTCTTCTTCTTCTTCTTCTTCTTCTTCTTCTTCTTCTTCTTCTTCTTCTTCTTCTTCTTCTGGAATGCCTCTCGGCGTCAGTCCAGTTGATCTTCACAAATATGAGCCTATCTTTCACAACTCATAAGGACTGTTGGCGTGTAAAGGAAGCTAAGTGTTTTTTAAAGTCTCATCATTTCAAATGCGAAGACAATTCTAAGAGGATCGAGGTCAATGCATTTTGTTTTACACCGCCAAGTATCTATCCACATACTAATTGAACACGAACTCAGAGAGCCACACAAAGGTCTAGCTCTTTAGCTCTAGCT
>CAJHNH020000642.1:50000-130995 GCA_905116865.2 Candidula unifasciata
TCTTCTTCTTCTTCTTCTTCTTCTTCTTCTTCTTCTTCTTCTTCTTCTTCTACTTTTTCTTCTTCTTCTTCTTTTTCTTCTTTCTCTGCTTCTTTTTTTTTCTTCTGCTGCTTTTTCGGATTTGGTCTTTACAAGGGTGGTTGACACGTAGTGTATTGATTTATAACAAGGTTGCGGTGTGTGTCTTTCAGTGCAAAACATCCAGTTTTAGCAAAATCCACAATTAACTGTCATTAAAGGCATTAAAGTTTAGAAGCAGTTTATGTCTTCTTTGGCTCCCCAAACTGGCTCCCTAGAACGACATCAGAAAGGAATTACAAGTGATGGATTGGTAATCTAGTTAGTTTACTAAGAACAATAATAACGACAAGAAAATAAAAAAATAAAAATAAAAATACTAAAACGAAAAAGAATAACAATAATGTTTGTCCTTTTTTCAGGTAAAACTGATCTTCTCCGCCAAGAGAGTCACCATGATTGTCCTAGCAATCTACATTGTCATATTGTCTGGTAACATGGCCCCTGTCTACTACTCTACCAGATTTGCTATGCTCCCACATCCGTACAAGATTAACAATACCTGGTTAAACATTGTCTTCACTGAAGACCAACCGATTGTTGAAAAGTATGCGTTTCCAATTAACAACTGCCTGATCCCATTTTTAACATTCAGTGTCATTTCTGTATCAACGGTTGTCATGGCTGGTGCGTTAAAGAGAAAAACAGAATGGCGTCAAAAAACAACAGCGCTAAGCTCCAACTCCCTCTCTGGTCGAAATAAGTCCCTTTCTAAAATGATTGTGATGATGTCGACGATGTTTGTCATCTGTTACACCCCTGTTTGTCTGGTGTTTATCGCCATGGTAGCAGTTCCACAGTTTTCAATTCTTGGTCAGTATAAAAACTTAAACTCTATACTTGTTTCGTTTTGTTATATTCTGGAATCAATCAATGCCTCCTTTAACATATTCATTTACTACAACATGAGCAGCAGGTACAGACATGCTTTCAGACAATCTTTTCATTTCCTTTGTTCGATAGATCAGTACGATACATTCAAGAAAACTTGAATAGGAACATAATTTACTCTTTAAAGTCAACAATTTGGGAAATAACTTTATAAGTGTTCACGATTGGAAACTAACAGTATTTGGTTTGTTTCGTTTTTGAAGCAAATACATTTGTTTACACTATCGCTTTGGCAGTATTGTATTGTTGCATACATCGGAATAGGAAGCCGTTAATTCGTCATCAAAAGTTTTGATGAACTGAATGTTAAATACTTTAATAAAACAAAGCAGTCTGTAAATGTATTAATGTTTTCGGATCGGTATAACGTCAAAATGGGATTGTGTTAGAAATAAGCACATACATACGGAGGTCAATGAGACAGTTGATAATGCTAAAGGATATTTTAAACCCCCCCCCCCCCCCACCTCCTCCCTCTCACACACACACACACACACACACACACACACACACCCACATCACTATGTGTTCAACAACGTTGGCCAAAAAAAAAAAAAATCGAAATGTTGATCGTTGCTTTTATATGATTGCTCTATCACCTGCATGCGGAATGTTCGGCCGAACATTTACTTGTCCAATCTCTAGGTCCAGATTGATTGTATTCCGAAATAAAGTAATAGAACCTCTTCCAAACAGTCATGACTTGTAGGCATATAGGGCTAGCCCTATATTTTAGAGCTAACGGCACTCGGTGGGTTAGGATAACATCAAGAAATGGACGAACGGCAAACCGAAAGAGCGTACAACCAGGACAAGAGACAGAGCCTGTTTGAGATCTGTTGCAGTCAACCTTAACTGTGGAGACGGCACCTCATTGACTGAATGATGATTATTCCTCCACTGATATTCAGCCCAGCCAATTTCCCAACTTTTTTCAACATGCTTTTGGTACGTAATCGGAAAAATGCTTGTAGACAATACATATCCCTGACCTAGTACTCCTCTTTTCATCTCTGTGGTACAAGTCATTCCCTTGTGGGATGCAATGTTTTTGTTATTTTGAAGCCCCACCCTGGTTTTTGCCAGGGACCGCAATATAGTCCGGCCATAAATATGGTCTGAACGTAGGATCCTCATCCACATGGTGGCACTTTGTGTCATGGGGTGTTTATCGCTTGTGTGATGTCATAGTGAAGTAAATGTACTACTACTACTGTGGCGAGTAAATATTGTTATGTTTAACTATTTATTCCAAGAATAGGTGTATATATATATATATATATATATATATATATATATATATATATAGAGAGAGAGAGAGAGAGAGAGAGAGAGAGAGAAAGAGAGAGAGAGAGAGAGAATGGGATAAATTCCACAGGGGTAAAAACATATATGGGCAACTTCTAGTATCAAATTATGTAAGAGAGAGAAAGAGAGAGAGAGAGAGAGATAGAGAGAGAGAGAGAGAGAGAGAGAGAGAGAGAGAGAGAGAGAGAGAGAGAGAGAGAGAGAGAGAATGAGACTATATTGAATACATTATGAAAAGATAAGATCATAGAATCACCAAACATGCACTGCAATGGGGAATTAAGGATTGATTATATATCAATATTACACAATTATTATTATAATATTATGTATCAATATAAACCATAATTGAGAGAGGAAAAGCAGGTTTTCCACTTGGAAAAAGCTACTTAGATCAAACGTTCACCGTGAGATTTCTTTTTGAGGAATTTATTGAAAGCAACAGGTCTTTTTTATTTTTGAATTCCACAGACTTTAAGAAGGCTTTTGATGGCTTACACTGAACTGTGACGACATTTGGAATGCAATGATATACCTAAGAAAATGATAAAATATAGTGAAGCTAGTGTAAGAAGGTTGAGTGTGCAGTACTAACATATGATGGTTTCAGTGATTGGTTTAAACTTGAAAGTGGGGTGAAACAGTGATGCAGTTTATCTACTCTGTTTTTTTGGTGTAACCATTGACTGGGTGATAAACAAATGTTGTGTTGGCAACATTGGCATTGAATGAGTCGAGAAAACACGGCTTGATGTTGTCAAATTTACTAAAGATATTGTAAGTAAGTAAAAACAGAAATAACATGCAAAGAGAAAAGATGATTTATCAAACATAGCATCAAAGGTCAGACTATAAACAAACTATGAACAGACAAATATAATGAAGACACCAACAACGTATTAGTCAGATATAATGCTGGAAAGAAAAGTAATTTTAAATACAAAGAAAGAAGGCATATTTCACGTTTCCCGCTACATCTACACACCGGCTGACCCTTCATTCACACATTCTCAGTCTCTTTTATGTCGGAGGGGTGTCAACTTGTCCTGTCTTCAATTATATCAGCTTTTCTATACTACACGACGACACAGCTTTCAACGACACAAGAACATGTTGAACTGGCCCTAACCGAAACCACCCTCTAGCCACAGCTGAAACCTGGGTTACACGAGATACTCTTTTCGAAGAAAGCAGTAACACGTGACACCCCTCTGACGTAGACCACTCTGAGAAAGTGTGTAGATGGGCTGGGAAAGGTGAATAGGTCCAGAAAGAAATTCAAACTCGAATTGTTCAGGCGTCAGCACCTTTAAATAGCCTCAACAAAATATCAAACTGTAAATTATATAGATTTAAAACAGTTACGGATTTTTATTTATAATGTTTTTTCAGTGTAAAAAATACAATTAAAATTTGGAGAACCACTAAGGACTTGGAACGAAAGTTAAATGCATTCGTGAACAAATTTCAGAGGAAAATTATGAAACTAAAATAGGATGCATTTAAAAGAGTGAAGATGTAACCAACTGCTTCGTGTTCTTCTGGTCGCCTCGATCAAAGACACGATGTGCTTTTGTAGGCTTTCTCTAAGGTATCTGTCCATCTTTTCTTAGTCTATCTTACCTTCAACGTTCATCTTCTCTATTGGTGTATGGCAAGTAAAGTATGGTCTCACACGCCAGTCTCTCTAAATGGGCAAACCAGATGATTTACTGAATGTAAAATGTCCTGGTCCAACCGCACAACAGGCAAAAATTGACAACTGTGCAAATAACCGCATCACCTAAGCCAGCATTGTCCTAAATTTGTTGAATTTTCACCTTCGTGGCACTTGCTGGCCACGCCCTAGGATTGTCATTATTATATATAGATTGTCATTATTTGTTATGTTATTTTATGTTATGTTAGTTTTAGCTTCATAGCAAACGGGTCACCCCATAGTTGCTCCGCTCCTGTGACAACGAAAAACACAAAGAATGTTCACGCCAGTGCCATGTAGAGAGGTTGACAGACTGCTGTCTCAGCAAATGCACTAGCATTAAAAGCATAGGGTAGCCATCAGAAGTGCTAACACAAACAGTCCGATATTAGAAATGAAGTTTATCATCGACGGTAGTAAGGTAACCAACAAATCAATAGTTGCACACGCGATCAATTTTAATCACATAAGGGCACCATCAAAATTGTTGCGACAGGTCACGCGCCATTTCCTGAATCTACAATTCACAACACAACACCACTTTGGTCACAGCCGAAAAACATTCCAAATGAAATCCCCAGCTCACGTGGTTGCACCATGCACTCAACTCAGTAGCTGGGCAACGAAACTATATCCTTTCAGTCTAAAAAAGTAGCACAAATGCAACGGCCACCGTCTGGCAGAAGCAGAAACTTTGCCACGCCTCGAAACAGTGACCGTGCTGCTGTCATTATTTACAATATTGTACCAACTATCAACTTTTACTTTGTTGTTTTTTTTTTTTTTTTCCTTTCTATTTGATGCCTTTTTTCATGCTATTTATGTATGTCTACAACTTTTTCCTTGTAAAATATCAGTGTATCTTCTCCTTGGTTTTCCCAGTGTCTGTGTTTTCCCCTCTAAAGTTGCCACTAGCGCATGTGTTCGTGCAATGCTCATGTTCTAGCAGTAGCTGTCAGCCCAATGTTGTGCTCCTCGGGCTTAATTATATTTTTAAGTTTCGACAAAAACTATATTTCCTGAGGGTAATCTGGCGAATGTGACATTGCACAAACACTGGTTTATCATTATAACTGAAGTATATGTTTATGTATCTCCTGACTAACAACAGAAACGCTCCACTCCAAAGTTCCCACTCTTACGTGTGTTTATGTATCAGTATAGTTTCAGCAGCAAATCCGAGTCTTATTTTGCTTTCCTGGTGATCTTTTTGAAACATTTTGAGCCTAAACCATGTTTGCCTAAAAGAGTCTGATAAACGTAACATACTACAAAAAGTCACATACCACAACAGGGGATGTTTGTACATATTCGGACCACCAACAACAGGCGTTACTCCCAAGAAAATCTCATCTGCCCGCACTAGGGTCTTCGAGTAGAGCAAGCACAGCTCGCTTAAAGGACGGCATACATCTTCACCTGATGTCGATAGGCAATGATAAACACCGAAGAGTGGACAACAAACTGTATCTCCCGACGACATGTAACGGAAAAATGTAGAATTGTATGATGATGATGATCTATTCTGTATCCATGTGTAATTAATCTAAACATGTACATTCTTGCCAGGACTACACATCCAAAAAATCGTGAAAGTCGTTTCTTCCTGTGCTTCCAATAACTAAAATGTTCTTCTTTGCCCAGCAACAGTTGTATTTGCAACAGACAAGAACAGAGACGCAAGAAACACATAATTTACTCAGAACGAACGAACGAACAAACTTTTTTTTCAAAGGATTACAAACTGGGCACGCAGACCCGTCTGACATTCGGCCCTTCTAAGCACTCATTTTTCAGAGTACCAGTATGCCTGCTATCAATAATGCTTGTTAAGGATATAATTAAGAGATATAAATTATAGAATAATGCATACACACATCATGTGTACACAATCGTACACAATCGTACACAATCGTACACACTCACACACACTTATACATACTCCTACGTTTTCATACATGCACACTCATAGAGATATTCGTAATACATACACACACACACACACTCACGCATCTACATACATTCACAAACATAAAACACATGCACATACATAGATATAACTGCACAAACAGAAACGCACACACATACATTTATGGATATACATGCACACACACATTCCATACACACATACATTCATAGATAAACACCTATATGCTTGACGAGGAGACGGTATTGATATAGACTGACAAAGACTGAAGTGATACACACAATCACGAACGATCAAACTTTATTTTCAAAGGGTTACAAAATAGGCACGCAGGCCCATTTTACATTCTTCACATTTACGCACTTACTTTTCAGACCACAACTGCATTTTCACAATATTACATGTTATATAAAAATATACATTATGAAATAACGCATACACACATCGTGTATAATAAAGCATACACACTCCTTATATATATGTACACACACTTCTATATGCCTAAGCACAACCATACAAATGCTTACATACACACATACACTAATAAATATACTCTTACATAAATACATACATGCACTCCTGCTCTTACAGACACATACAAGCATCCACAGTCATGCGTACATAAGCACTAAATCTCATATACACGCACACACGCACACACATATACAATCACCTTTATACACCTATGAACTCTTACACTCTTAAAGGTGGTTGTGTGTATGTGTCTGCGTCAGCATCAGCATGTGTGTGTGTCTGGGATTGTGTGTGTGTTTGTGTGTCCCTGAGTGTGTCTGTGTGCGTGTATCTGTGTCTGGTGTGTCCGTGTGTGTGAGTCTGCGTGTGTGAGTATGCCGGTTTGTGTGTGTCTCTGCGTGTGTGATTGAGTCTGTGGGCGTATGTCTGTTTGTGTGTGTGTCTGCCTTTGTTTCTATGAGTGTGTCTGTGTGTGCGTGTGTATGTATATATGTATGTATGTATGTGTGTGAAATGTGTGTGTCTGTGTGGGTATGTAGGTATGTATGTGGGTGAACGGTGGTGTGTTTATGTGTCTGTAAAGGTAGGTGGGTGTGTTTAAATCAGTGGGTGAGGGGGGGGGGTGTGTGCGGGCGCTAGTGTGTGCATGCATTTTGCCACCCATAGTTTAGTACTTTTGTTTTTCTTTTTGTTTTTCTATTTTTTTTTTTAAATATTCATAATATACATATTATCATATGAATATAACATGCTTATCAATAAAAAAAAAACATCTGCAGTGTGGATGAGTGCCCAATTTGTGACCCTTTGAAAAAAAAGTTCGTTCGTTCGTACATACAAAGCATACATCCATTCACATACGTGCATCCACACACACATGCACTCTCATGCATACTCACACAGATATACGTTCACACAAACAGCCTTACGCCCTCACACCTACATTCATACACACCCACCCAAACATACCCACTCCTGAATACATATACATACTCACAATGGCATCCATAAAACCTCAAACACCAATATGTGAACGCACTCATACATACACAGACACCGATATATCCACAAGCGCCTTATCGTGTATAACTACCTCATACACACACGAGCACCCACGCATGGGAGAGAATAACAATTATACATACAGCTTTTGATTAAACACAAGTAAATACTTTTTTTTAACTGCGTAGCCTCTCCATCGTGAAAGCCATGGGCAGTCGTTCTGCTGCTTTGTTAGAGATTACTACGTCCTGAGGCCCCAAACTCCAGCACTGTTCTAGTCTCGTGTTTTTACCGGGAAGCAACGAGAACAGAATTTGTCTACCAGGACCGAAAATCGAGTTCTAGTAATCGAGAATTATGAAGCTGTTCACTAATTTTCTAAATGACAGAGCCGGGCTGTTATAACGAATAACTTGAAAAGAAACTAACTCTGTATTCCAACAATAACTGACTTTCATTTACTTTTAAAATTAAAATTGGAATCGCTGTTGTTGACGTCTTTCATTGCTTATAACGTACCATCATTACGTTTCTACATTTGTCCGTGCTCTCTTTGTGTGAGAAACTTTTGTTTTAATGAAACAAACTAGTGGTGTCTCAAAGAAGTTCAAACTCATTACCTATTTCTTTGAAGTGTCACAGCCTATAATGATATTTCAGCTTCAGGCTAGCGTAAAACTTTTAATCACTGTTTTAAACCAGTTACTTACTTTTTGAAGTCTGTGTCAACTAATTTTACTCTTTATTTTCACTAGCTAAATTAGGCAGTTTTCTTTCACTAATAAAATTACTCTTTCCTTTTACTGACTGACCTACAGACTGTTGCATTACCGGGTTCAGCACCTTAATGTTAAATTAAATAGCACTTAACAATCGTTACAATGTCTAACAAATTGCTATTCCTTGTCATGAGCACCTCAGCTAGGAAACAAATAAAACCCGGTTATTTTTCTTTCTTGTGCACCTCGCACGTGAGCCTGCTTCTGACATGGCGAAGGTCAATCAAACAGCGGTGGACAACACTGTTCCAGAGGATGAAATAATTAGCGACGACCTTCGGGTTGTTCTGCTGACCATTAACTTCTGTTACATCTGCCAGTTCATCGATGTCATCGGGACAGCAACAAACATCGTTAACATTATTTGTTTTATCAAGCAGGGTTTTAGGGACACCGTTAACATTAGTCTGTTTGGTAAGGGATTCTTTGATAATTTTAGTCAAGTAAAAGTAAAAGAATCGTTATCCTATTAAAGATAGCTGGTCCACACCTAGACACCCCCCCCCCCCCCCCCCGCAGCAAATCCCTAAAGTCCCTCAAAGGAAAGGAGGAGGGCAGGCGGATGCCAGATTGGTTCGCCATCACATCAAGTGTCAGACTAAAATGTGTCCTCTCACCATCACTCTGTTACTTATATGGACATAATTGTACAGAGTTGACACTGAAGAAATAGATGAACTGGTTTTGCAGAAGACCACTGCCTGACACACAAACAAGAAGAGAACTTTAACATCATAGTGACTGTTTGTATCATAACTGCACAAAATATGACATGATAATAAATACTGAAACTAACACAATACCATAAAGGTTCATGTGCTTGAATCTAATAAGATTAGGAAGCTGGCAAAACCTGATAAAGTGGCAAAAGGTCGGGCCCAGAACGTTATTGGTATGATTTTTTTTATCTAGTGTCATTGCTCAAGCAACCAAATGATTACAATCGTAGTAACTGTCTCATTTTCAAAATGAACAGAAACAGAAATTATTATAAATAGTACTTGTTTATGGTGGTACACAGTAACAGCACGTTTTTTAGGCAGCGTGTTTAGCGTGACTGTAATGGACACCTTTTAAAGAATATCGGAACCTTTTGAAAAACCCTGTAGTGAGTAACTGACACGAGTTTTTTTCCCAAAAAGCCTTGAGTAGTACAGAGGAGCTCTACTAGCATATTTCGCATGCCTAACATAGGTTACAGAGGGTAAAACAGGCTAACAAAGAAATAGAACTGACATGGCAACTTGACTCCCTCACAGAGTCGCCGGCACCTAAAACTATCATTCGACACCCGCTCCTTTGCTATAATTTTTCGTGTTTTCTACTATATATAAGTCATGCAACCATTTGCAGATACTCTTCTGCTTTTTTGCTAGCTATACCTGACAACCGCCTTTTGTCATATAAGCTCTTCATGACAGCCTTAAATTTGCAACTGTATTTTTTTAATTTAAAAATGTTTTTTAAAGTTTTAAAATTTTTTTAATAGCCCTACTTCAGTTTGACCTCTTTTCCAAAAATGAACCAACCGGAAGTGACCTCCACTTCCTGCTATGGGGGTAGACTCGGGAGGGGGAGTTTTTGCTCTTTTTTCCTTAGTTAGCTAATTTTTAGTTTATCAGAATTATCCACTCATTGTCTATGAATATCGATAAGTGAATATAATATATTTGAAATATTAAACACAATTGCATTATGAGATAAGGCTGAGGGAGACCTAGATGAACATGTTTTGAAGGAGTCACTGACTGCTTGTAACCTCACACTATCACAACATACTAAGCAACGAGGGCGCCCTGGCTCGGCTACTTATCACCTGTTAAAATAGTGCTAATTTTCCCTCCAGATCAGATGCTATTTCTTTGGGAGAGAGATGTAGATTTTTCTTCTCCACGCTTGAGGCCAAATGGCGATGTTCCAGATCCACGATACACAATGCAAGGTAGTTCTGGACGCTGAACTCTCCTCCTGTCTAAACTAGTTCTGCCTGTATTTCGGTGCACCCAGCTGACTTTACTTTCTTTAGACTGCATATTATTGTTCATCGCACCTCATTCAGTAACGGCTTTGCTTCTTTGTCGTCACTTTCATAAGCTGCCCACTAATTAATTACGTGTAAGATATTCATACACGTCTAAACAGTATTCTTTCTTTCATCTTTATAATATGTGAATGTGTAAAACAAGAAGAAAGGAAAAAGAAGAAGAAATGTGAGGAAGTAAAAGAAGAAGAAGACGAAGAAAAAGAAGAAGAAGACGACGACGATGATGATGATTATGTTGATCAAATAAGAAGAAAAAGAAGAAGAAGAAGAAGAAGAAGGAGAAGAAGAAGAAGAAAAAGAAGAAGAAGAAGAAGAAGAAGAAGAAGAAGAAGAAGAAGAAGAAGAAGAAGAAGAAGAAGAAGAAGAAGAAGAAGAAGAAGAAGAAGAAGAAGAAGAAGAAGAAGAAGAAGAAACAAACATAGAGAAAAAAGCAAATAGGGGAAAGAAACAAAAAGGAACAAATACCTAAATAATTAAATAAGCTAAGAAAACAAAAGTCAGAATGGAAGAAAGCTGGAAAGCCAGACAGAAATATGTCCGGTGTACAACGATTTCACACTTGACAATCGACTCTAAACAATGTTGTTGTTTTTTCCACAGCCTTGTCGGTGGCTGACCTGATCTGTCTCCTGGCCCTTCTTTTGAACAACATCCTCCTCAACCCATTGATCTACGACTTACCCTTCTTTCCCTTTGATCCGTTTGAAATCGTCTACATCACCGCTTTCTGGCCACATGTTGTTTTTGCTCGCATCAGTGCCTGTATCACAGCTTTTATTTCTACTGAACGATGTCTGTGTGTTGCGTTTCCTCTTAAGGTAAGCAGTCAAGTATATTGTCTACAATTTGTCTACTACTATATGAAAAGTCTGATGAATGATTGAATGAATGAATGAATGCCTGGAAAAGAGTTCTTTTTTTACTTCACTTTGATTACCATGCCGAAAGATTGATTGCTGTCGTCCACCTGGGCGGTGAGCTACTTTAAGATAAAGCGGCCGTGGTGTGTGATCTCTGTGATCAAACAAATAGTTTAACAGAACAGACCGAGCATCTACGTCTAGAGAGAATGGTTTAGTTGGCTTTGAGAAGCTGGATCATCGCAACACGATTATGGCCGCTTTCCAGACAGTAGGACCACCATTAAGCAAATGTCAGTATAGATAACCCTGTATCATTTTATAGGTAAGTTTATTGAAAGCGCAACAAGAGAGCGCCAAGAGAGACGGGCGACCTGGGTTGGCTCGCCAGCATCGAGATTTAGAAAGACAAATGGGCAACAACAGCAAAACTAGTGGAAGCGGACTTTCTTTGCACCTCACTATCTCTCGTGCTAAAACAGCCACAATAACTCAAATTATATTTAGCCACAGGTGTCCTACTTGGCCTGTCGTCTATATATTATTGCAACGAAGGATTCCCTCCGACGTCTGCTATACTCTCTAGCCGGCCTAAATACATATGATTACTTGAAAATTCCTGCTGTGTTTGCTGCTTTATGCAATACTTTCTACAGTAATTGCTACATCCAGTTCTCTGACATTGATCCAATCCTTTATCATGTCACTAGCCGAATAGAAGTGCAAAGAACACCGTAGACGCCAAGCAATGCACGCCCGCTTTGGTGAAGGAGTAACCGAGAGGCACCTAAAGCTGTTAGAAAATACACACATCGCTTGAAAATTGGACAGTGAGAGTAACTCCAAGCCGTTTTGTGCAAGAACGATATAATCTGAAGAGCTATGTGAACGCTGCACACGTTAAAAACATTTATGAGGTAAACCTAAAACAGGCTGAGTAGACCGCCGTTGGTACAATATGTGATATATATATAAACTACACTCACATAATTCAAAAGGAATGTGTATAGAATGTGTTTTTCTAAAATATGTCTGATGTATCGCGGGTGGCCCGGATGTACATGTCCTGCTAATTCTGGAAGTAATCAAGCAATCTAGGCATATTTCTCCTGCTCTTTCCTTATAAACTCTCTCTCTCTCTCTCTCTCTCTCTCTCTCTCTCTCTCTCTCTCTCTCTCTCTCTGTCCATCTGTATATATGTCTACCTATCCCTGTCTCTCCCCCTGAACACACACACTCGCACTCAGATGTCATCAAGCTTTTATTTCCAATATACTATCACCAATGACAGGTGAAGACCATGATCACACGGAAACGTGTCACGGCGGTAATAGCTTGTATCTACGTCATCAACATAGCCAGCGTCTCCCCGATCTACTACTGCAATCGCTTTTCCTGGACTTTTTACGACAAGAACAATCGGAGTGTGCTGCAAACTGATTCTACCAGTGATCGCCAAATTATAGAGAACATCACCTATGCCATTACTAATGTCTCTATCCCTTGTTTAACGTTTCTTGTTGTCATAGTTACCACAATTGTGCTTGTTATTAAGATTCACGGGAAAGCAAGATGGCGTCAGGGATTGGCTTCGTCAAAACAGTCTGAGGCCATGTTTATCCGCGACCGGATGTTGTCCAAAATGGTGATAGTCATCTCATCAGTTTTTGTTGTATGTTACGGGCCAGTTTGTGTCATTTTTGTAGCCATGATTATAGAAAAGGAACTTTCAATCTACGGACAATATAAGAACATATTTGGGGTTGTATTATCGATCGCCTACATCATGGAGTCAGTCAGTGTTTCCACAAATTTTATTATCTATTACAAAATGAGCAGTCGATACAGGACAGTTATTAGAAACATGTTTTGTTTAGGGGTCAGATATGTATCTGATAGACTTCACGACAAAATTAAATTATGAAAAAGTGTTTGAGAAAGAAGACGAGATTATTAAACAGAAGTCATCATCATCAGGTGCCTTGCCGACTGGCGTGGGCGATCATGCATCTCCATATTCTGCGATCTCCTGAGCATGTATTATTTCGTATGCCGACACACCTCCATGCCATGCAACAAGAGTGTCAAGCATCTTGTCTCGTTGTCTTCCTCTATCCCTCCTTCCACAGATCTTTCCAGTGGTCACGACATGTTCTTTTTTCCCTCTTCTCATAACATGGCCGAAAAATGATGACTGTCTCCTTCTGATGTCTGTGATAAGTTGTCTACGGGCTCCCGCCTCTTTCAAAAAAACTTTTTGTAGCTCTTTTTGGCTGTCCAAGGAATTCAAAGCATTCTTCTTTAAAACCACATCTCTGAGGCCTCAAGAAATTGTTTGGCCTGCCTGCCGATTGTCCAGGGTTCACAGCCATATGTTAAAACGGGATGTATGGAGCAAGCAAGAATTCTTTTTTTAATTCTCAATGACAAGGATACATTGCACAAGATGTTTTTCATTTGACAAAATGCAGGTTTTGCCTGTCCTATTCTGTTTCTTATCTCAGTTATGCATCTTCCATCTGATGTTATTCATGTGCCCAGATACTTAAATTTCTGTTCTTGTCCTAAAATAACACTATTGACTTTAATTACACAATTAGGAATAATTTGTTTCTTTGATACCACCATTACTTCTATCTTCCCCCTCTTTAAACTGAAACCCATTCTTCCACTTTCGAACACCACAATGTCTATCTTTTCCTGTAGTTCTTTCTGACTATCAAGACTGTGTCATCAGCATCAATCAATCAGGTGCCGTCTCCACAATGAAGGTTGGCTGCAATGGATCTCCAACAAGCCATGTCTCTTGCCCTTGATGTACACTCGCTCATACTGCTGTTCGTCCATCTCTTTATGTTATCCTCCCACTTGTAACGCTGTCTGCCTCTTGCTCGCCTACCTTGAACCTTTCCCTCTAGGATGATCTTTACAATACTGTTATGTCTTTTAATGTGACCAAAATATTTCACTTCTCTTTTTTATTTCACCTAGCAACTCTCTTTTCATTCCCAATTTCCTCAGTACCTCTGTAATTGATAGCTTTTGTTTCCATGAAATACGACCTAATCTTTTGTATATCCACACCTCCAAAGAATTGATACGATTTTCCAGTTGTTTGTTGATTGTCCATGTCTCTGTGCCGTACAGTAAGGTTGAGAATACATAACATTTGACAATTCTCATTTTGAATGCATTGCTTATTTCTCTTGATGTCAGTAACTTTTGCATGTTGTTGAAAATGTTTTTGGCCATTCCTATTCTTTTCTTGACTTCTGTCATCGGCATAAACAGAAGTAATAGAACGAATTTGTTCAGGGCGAGTTTTTTTTTTTTTTGGGGGGGGGGGGGGGGGGGGGGGGGGGGGGGGGGGGGGGGGGGGGGGGGGGGGGGGGGGAGTGGGAGGTTAGAGAAGGGAAGTGTCGGGCGGAGCTAAAAAATTTTAGAACTTCATAAAATCATACCCTGTTTAAATAAATTCCCAAATAGCAGAACACCTCACAATATCCCTCTGGCATTTTCTTCTTCTTTTGTCTAAGTTTATTTTGTGCCTCCAGGTGTCGCATTTTAACAGGTGCTAAGTAGCCGAGCAAGGGCGGACTCATTGCTTAGTATGTTGTGATGATGTGAGATTTCAAGCAGTCAGTGACTCCTTCAAAACATCTTCTGCTAGCTCTCCCTCAGCCTCATCTCATACTGCACTTGAATTTGATATATCAAACATATTATTTTCACGAATCAAAAATCATAGCCAATAAGTGGATCATTCTGATCAAGTAAAAAAAAAATGTATTTATTTACCTGTGAACATATTTGCAGAATGCCTCGTGGACACTTTGAGGCAGATGGAAAAAGTATAGCACAGATCTCTTCTTTATGCATGTTTGTGTCACATCCAGTATAGCACAGATCTCTTCTTTATGTATGTTTGTGTCACATCTAGGATAGCACAGATCTCTTCTTTATGTATGTCTGTGTCAAATCCAGTAGAGTAAAGATATCTTCTTTATGTATGTTTGTGTAACATCCAGTATAGCACAGAATTCTTCTTTATGTATGTTTGTGTCACATCCAGTACAACACAGATCTCTTCTTTATGTATGTTTGTGTCACATCTAGGATAGCACAGATCTCTTCTTTATGTATGTTTGTGTCACATCCAGTATAGCACAGATATCTTCTTTATCTATGTTTGTGTCACATCCAGTATAGCACAGATCTTTTCTTTGTGTATGTTTGTGTCACATCCAGTTTAGAACAGATCTTTTCTTTATGTATGTTTGTGTGACATCCAGTACAACACAGATCTCTTCTTTATGAGTGTTTGTGTCACATCCAGTATAGCACAGATCGCTTCTTTATGTATGTTTGTGTGACATCCAGTATAGCACAGATCTCTTTTTTATGTATGTTTGTGTCACATTTAGTATAGCACAGATCTCTTCTTTATGTATGTTTGTGTCACATCCAATACAATACAGATCTCTTCTTTATGAGTGTTTATGTCACATCCAGTATAGCACAGATCTCTTCTTTATGTATGTTTGTGTGACATCCAGTACAGCAAAGATATCTTCTTTATGTATGTTTGTGTCACATTTAGTATAGCACAGATCTCTTCTTTATGTATGTTAGTGTCACATCCAGTACAACACAGATTTCTTCTTTATGTATGTTTGTGTCAAATCTAGGATAGCACAGATCTCTTCTTTATGTATGTTTGTGTCAAATCCAGTAGAGTAAAGATATCTTCTTTATGTATGTTTGTGTAACATCCAGTATAGCACAGAATTCTTCTTTATATATGTTTGTGTCACATCCAGTACAACACAGATCTCTTCTTTATGTATGTTTGTGTCACATCTAGGATAGCACAGATCTCTTCTTTATGTATGTTTGTGTCACATCCAGTATAGCACAGATCTCTTCTTTATCTATGTTTGTGTCACAACCAGTATAGCACAGATCTTTTCTTTGTGTATGTTTGTGTCACATCCAGTTTAGAACAGATCTTTTCTTTATGTATGTTTGTGTGACATCCAGTACAACACATATCTCTTCTTTATGAGTGTTTGTGTCACATCCAGTATAGCACAGATCGCTTCTTTATGTATGTTTGTGTGACATCCAGTATAGCACAGATCTCTTTTTTATGTATGTTTGTGTCACATTTAGTATAGCACAGATCTCTTCTTTATGTATGTTTGTGTCACATCCAATACAATACAGATCTCTTCTTTATAAGTGTTTATGTCACATTCAGTATAGCACAGATCTCTTCTTTATGTATGTTTGTGTGACATCCAGTACAGCACAGATATCTTCTTTATGTATGTTTGTGTCACATTTAGTATAGCACAGATCTCTTCTCTATGTATGTTAGTGAAACATCCAGTACAACACAGATTTCTTCTTTATGTATGTTTGTGTCACATCCAGTATAGCACACATCTTTTCTTTATGTATGTTTGTGTCAAATCCAGTATAGCACAGATCTCTTCTTTATATATGTTTGTGTCACATCCAGTATAGCACAGATCTCTTCTTTATGTATGTTTGTGTCACATCCAGTACGCCACTGATCTCTTTTTTATGCATGTTTGTGTCACATCCAGTATAGCACAGATCTCTTCTTTATGCATGTTTGTGTCACATTTAGTATAGCACAGATCTTTTCTTTACGCCTGTTTGTGTCACATCCAGTATATCACAGATCTTTTCTTTACGTATGTTTGTGTCACATCCAGTACAACACAGATCTCTTCTTTGTGCATGTTTGTGTCATATCCAGTACAACACAGATCTCTTCTTTATGCATGTTTGTGTCACATTCAGTATAGCACAGATCTTTTCTTTACGTATGTTTGTGTCACATCCAGTATAGCACAGATTTCTTCTTTAAGTATGTTTGTGTCACATCTAGTATAACACAAATCTCTTCTTTATGTATGTTTGTGTCACATCCAGTATAGCACAGATCTTTTCTTTATGTATGTTTGTGTGACATCCAGTACAGCAAAGATATCTTCTTTATGTATGTTTGTGTCACATTTAGTATAGCACAGATCTCTTCTTTATGTATGTTAGTGTCACATCCAGTACAACACAGATTTCTTCTTTATGTATGTTTGTGTCACATCTAGGATAGCACAGATCTCTTCTTTATGTATGTTTGTGTCAAATCCAGTAGAGTAAAGATATCTTCTTTATGTATGTTTGTGTAACATCCAGTATAGCACAGAATTCTTCTTTATATATGTTTGTGTCACATCCAGTACAACACAGATCTCTTCTTTATGTATGTTTGTGTCACATCTAGGATAGCACAGATCTCTTCTTTATGTATGTTTGTGTCACATCCAGTATAGCACAGATCTCTTCTTTATCTATGTTTGTGTCACAACCAGTATAGCACAGATCTTTTCTTTGTGTATGTTTGTGTCACATCCAGTTTAGAACAGATCTTTTCTTTATGTATGTTTGTGTGACATCCAGTACAACACATATCTCTTCTTTATGAGTGTTTGTGTCACATCCAGTATAGCACAGATCGCTTCTTTATGTATGTTTGTGTGACATCCAGTATAGCACAGATCTCTTTTTTATGTATGTTGTGTCACATTTAGTATAGCACAGATCTCTTCTTTATGTATGTTTGTGTCACATCCAATACAATACAGATCTCTTCTTTATAAGTGTTTATGTCACATTCAGTATAGCACAGATCTCTTCTTTATGTATGTTTGTGTGACATCCAGTACAGCACAGATATCTTCTTTATGTATGTTTGTGTCACATTTAGTATAGCACAGATCTCTTCTTTATGTATGTTAGTGTCACATCCAGTACAACACAGATTTCTTCTTTATGTATGTTTGTGTCACATCCAGTATAGCACACATCTTTTCTTTATGTATGTTTGTGTCACATCCAGTATAGCACAGATCTCTTCTTTATGTATGTTTGTGTGACATCCAGTACAGCAAAGATATCTTCTTTATGTATGTTTGTGTCACATTTAATATAGCACAGATCTCTTCTTTATGTATGTTAGTGTCACATCCAGTACAACACAGATTTCTTCTTTATGTATGTTTGTGTCACATCTAGGATAGCACAGATCTCTTCTTTATGTATGTTTGTGTCAAATCCAGTAGAGTAAAGATATCTTCTTTATGTATGTTTGTGTAACATCCAGTATAGCACAGAATTCTTCTTTATATATGTTTGTGTCACATCCAGTACAACACAGATCTCTTCTTTATGTATGTTTGTGTCACATCTAGGATAGCACAGATCTCTTCTTTATGTATGTTTGTGTCACATCCAGTATAGCACAGATCTCTTCTTTATCTATGTTTGTGTCACAACCAGTATAGCACAGATCTTTTCTTTGTGTATGTTTGTGTCACATCCAGTTTAGAACAGATCTTTTCTTTATGTATGTTTGTGTGACATCCAGTACAACACATATCTCTTCTTTATGAGTGTTTGTGTCACATCCAGTATAGCACAGATCGCTTCTTTATGTATGTTTGTGTGACATCCAGTATAGCACAGATCTCTTTTTTATGTATGTTTGTGTCACATTTAGTATAGCACAGATCTCTTCTTTATGTATGTTTGTGTCACATCCAATACAATACAGATCTCTTCTTTATAAGTGTTTATGTCACATTCAGTATAGCACAGATCTCTTCTTTATGTATGTTTGTGTGACATCCAGTACAGCACAGATATCTTCTTTATGTATGTTTGTGTCACATTTAGTATAGCACAGATCTCTTCTTTATGTATGTTAGTGTCACATCCAGTACAACACAGATTTCTTCTTTATGTATGTTTGTGTCACATCCAGTATAGCACACATCTTTTCTTTATGTATGTTTGTGTCACATCCAGTATAGCACAGATCTCTTCTTTATATATGTTTGTGTCACATCCAGTATAGCACAGATCTCTTCTTTATGTATGTTTGTGTCACATCCAGTACGCCACTGATCTCTTTTTTATGCATGTTTGTGTCACATCCAGTATAGCACAGATCTCTTCTTTATGCATGTTTGTGTCACATTTAGTATAGCACAGATCTTTTCTTTACGCATGTTTGTGTCACATCCAGTATATCACAGATCTTTTCTTTACGTATGTTTGTGTCACATCCAGTACAACACAGATCTCTTCTTTGTGCATGTTTGTGTCATATCCAGTACAACACAGATCTCTTCTTTATGCATGTTTGTGTCACATTCAGTATAGCACAGATCTTTTCTTTACGTATGTTTGTGTCACATCCAGTATAGCACAGATTTCTTCTTTAAGTATGTTTGTGTCACATCTAGTATAACACAAATCTCTTCTTTATGTATGTTTGTGTCACATCCAGTATAGCACAGATCTTTTCTTTACGTATGTTTGTGTCACATCCAGTATAGCACATATCTCTTTATTAAGTATGTTTGTGTCACATCCAGTATAGCACAGATCTCTTCTTTATGTATGTTTGTGTTACATCCAGTATAGCACAGATCTCTTGTTTATATATGTTTGTGTCACATCCAGTACAACACAGATCTCTTCTTTATGTATGTTTGTGTGACATCCAGTTTAGCACAGATCTTTTCTTTACGTATGTTTGTGTCACATCCAGTATAACACAGATCTTTTCTTTATGTATGTTTGTGTCACATCCAGTATAGCACATATCTTTTCTTTACGTATGTTTGTGTCACATCCAGTATAGCACAGATCTCTTCTTTATGTATGTTTGTGTCACATTTAGTACAACACAGATTTCTTCTTTATGTATATTTGTGTAACATCCAGTATAGGTAAGATCTTTTCTTTACGTATGTTTGTGTCACATCCAGTATAGCACAGATCTCTTCTTTATGTATGTTTATGTCACATCCAGTATAGCACATATCTTTTCTTTATGTATGTTTGTTTCACATCCAGTACAACAAAGATTTCTTCTTGATGTATGTTTGTGTCACATCCAGTATAGCACAGATTTCTTCTTTATGTATGTTTGTGTTACATCCAGTACAACACAGATCTCTTCTTTATGTATGTTTGTGTTACATCCAGTACAACACAGATCTCTTCTTTATGTATGTTTGTGTTACATCCAGTTTCGTCTTTTGTTTGTTACCCAGATTAGTCGATAAGAAGAATATAGACATAGGACAGGGTTATGTCAATAGTCGTAGTGACTGTGATGTTATTTCTTATTTGTGACTCGTGTTGGACTGATGCTGTTTTAAACGCGTCGAAACAGCTCTTCTTGTGTACTGTCTTTGTTGTCATCTCTTAGTAGTGTCATTGATAAACTCATCAAGGAGATCTGTTTTCTTACTTCTAGCTGATGTCTTCGGGTAGTTACGTATTCTTAATAGCAGTTGTTTGTCTCCTTGTTGTTACTGCTTCTCTGGTTATGTTTATCATGACTGACACAGGGCTTCTCGTACTGTTTGATTCTGTACTGTTTAATCGTCGACTCTAACAATTAATTAATATTTCTATCTAATGTGTCTCGTCTCTGTTGACCATGGATCCATGGAACTTTTCTGTGAAGTCTGTTTCTCACTGTCTCGTCTCATGTCTCCTCACTAGTGTCTCGTCTCATGTCTCCTCAATAGTGTCTCGTCTCATGTTTCCTCACTAGTGTCTCGTCTCATGTCTCCTCACTAGTGTCTCGTCTCATGTCTCCTCAATAATGTCTCGTCTCATGTCTCCTCACTAGTGTCTCGTCTCATGTCTCCTCACTAGTGTCTCGTCTCATGTCTCCTCACTAGTGTCTCGTCTCATGTCTCCTCACTAGTGTCTCGTCTCATGTCTCCTCACTAGTGTCTCGTCTCATGTCTCCTCACTAGTGTCTCGTCTCATGTCTCCTCACTAGTGTCTCGTCTCATGTCTCCTCACTAGTGTCTCGTCTCATGTCTCCTCACTAGTGTCTCGTCTCATGTCTCCTCACTAGTGTCTCGTCTCATGTCTCCTCACTAGTGTCTCGTCTCATGTCTCCTCACTAGTGTCTCGTCTCATGTCTCCTCACTAGTGTCTCGTCTCATGTCCCCTCACTAGTGTCTCGTCTCAGGTCTCCTCATTAGTGTCTCGTCTCATGTCTCCTCACTAGTGTCTCGTCTCATGTCTCCTCACTAGTGTCTCGTCTCATGTCTCCTCACTAGTGTCTCGTCTGGGAGGGTCCTACTCCTCACCGGAACCATCACTGAGCCCTCTCTTTAGAACTAAGTCTACATCTCGTCTGCTGAATGTGCTCTAGCTGACCAGAGCGGTGGCCTTATGAAGAAGGAGACAGCCTTTGTAGAAAAGCCGAGACATCTTGAATAAACATCTCAACTGCGAGACTGACTAGAACTGCTACAGCATAATTTTCGAATCTGTTATAAACAACATATTTGTGAACATTAAAGCTGGGTCATTAGGTTAATCATTAGGTCTCACAGTTCTCTATATACCCGATATATATATGTGTCAAATGGACTCACAGTTCTCTATATACCTGATATATATGTGTCAAATAGTCTCACAGTTCTCTATATACCCGATATATATGTGTCAAATGGACTCACAGTTCTATATATACCCGATATGTTCCGAGTGTGTGTGTATATATATATATATGTGTGTGTGTTTGTATGAATATTAAATATGTATGTATAATATATATGTAATATATATGTTGCTCGAAACGCATAAAGGCATCGAAAATTGTAGATTATTTTTTACATGTCGAGGTTTGACAATATCTACAATGATGAAATGTATTAAATCACATTCCTATTTTTAAAAATTACTGAACCACAGCACATCGTTACATCGATATGGCTTGCTAAATCAGATTCCCTTAAATGACTAGAATGATGAAGTTTGCTGAATCACAATTCCAGGTTTGACAATATATGAGCTACAACACATGGCTACAGTGATGACGTTTGCTGAATCGTATCCCGAGGTTTGACAACATCTGAACTGCTGCTAAGTATCGTGGTACATATCTGGCACAACAATTGCTTAAATCCCTTGGTTTTATTTCGCCATGTCACCCTTTATTGTACAACTAACAGCTGGTATCCCACATGTGGCGTTCACCCGAGTCACTTGTAGCATTACACCAATCATTGCCCTAGAAACACGCATTTATGCGGTTCTTCCCTTGAAGGTGAACTGTGACTGTAGAGAATGTCGTATCTTAGTTTGATGCGATGATTTTGTACAGCAGTAGAAAACTAATTGTGTTTCTTGTGTTTCCAAACGCAATAGTTTGTTAGTCGCAATTCCAACTGCACTGCAAATTAGTAATCTCAGAATCGCTCCGTAGCGATGCGAGCAAAAACTGCACATAATTTAAACAGCTGTTCCTGTAGAGAAACAAAAATTAAACAGGCTGCGGTGACGCAAAGAATAGCTTAATCCTTCTTTAAGTGCATAAGGCACACAATAAAATTGCCACAACAAACAGTTCACCACTAGAAGTATCTATATATTCTGTGAAAATAACGAATTTAACGAATCAGCATATGCACACGTCATAGTGCATAAGGCACCACCTCTGCAACAGGCCAGTCGCTTGTTTCTGAATCTGTATTGTGCAATAAAGTCCACACTGGGCACAGTCACAAAAAAGTCAAATGTTCTAAAGTTCTGAGTGAAAGTAGTAAAGGAAAAGGATACATCACGTAAGGGCTAGGTATACTTAAGAGAGACCAGGAGACATTAAAAGTCTTGTAGTGGGCAAGATGTCCTTCGTTTTTCATCAGCAACCCTTCAGCACAGTCACTGTCATCTCAGTATCAACTGGTGGTTATCAGGGTTGATTCGTTGTAGAGAAAAACAAAATGGAGCAAAAATATCTACGGCACCAAACAATTCTAATTTTTCATCTAGCCGGGATAAATCTGTTTCCAAGATGGTTATGCTGATTACTATATTTACTGTTTACACTCCAGCTTGTGGCCTTATTGTGAGACTCACAATTCCTAAATTTTCTATTTTTAATAATTACAGGAACTTTGAAAAGTCCTAATCGCTCTCGCTTACATACTGGTGTCAGTCAATACGTCGTTCAACACATTTGTATAGTGCAGTATGAGCAGGAGATACAGACAGACCTTCAGACGCGCAATTTATTTTATGACCATACAAGATCAAACAAAAGAAGATAACAGGCCTGGATCGCGAAAGTTCATCAACAATTTTGATACAATGTTTGAAGAGTTTTCTTTTCATTGTTGTTGTTGTTTCTGTTGTTGTAATGGAATGAAAACAGAGTTACTGAAAGAAATCAAAAATAAAGAGAGTTACTGTAAAAAATTTAACAAAATAGCAATTGGTGTATTTCAGCAACAGTCATCAGTTACGATCAGGACGTGTGTGTGCGTGTGTGTGTTTTCTAACCAATGGAAAGCTGCAGTGACCGCCTCCACCCCCATTCCAAAGCTGGATGTTGTAGTATCATATGCTAGGCTCTCCTGCACCAAACGTGGACCATTAACATTTGCAAAGAACACACAGGCTCTTATTTTGCCTCTTGACATTGAACCATGGGTATAGATAATCACATCAAATGAGCCACCATTATCCTGAATTAATTGTGGAATGTCTGTCTCCCTAGCACCTGCTGGCTATTTCATAGAATTGTCATTATTAAAAATTGATAGTCATTATTTTAAATTAATTTTCATTATTTTCATCAATGTACTAAGTGTCAACTATTACTTTATTGGCGTTGAGGCCCCCCCCCCCTTCCTCCCCTCTTTTATAATTATGTTTCTTTTTTTTTTCATAGGTATTTATGTGTGTCCTTAACGCTTTCCTTGTAAAATGTCAATAATCTTCTCCTTGGTTTTGCAATGTCTTGTTCCCCTCCAGATTTCCCACTGTTACGTGTGTTCGTAAGCCAAATATCCCTCTGTTACTTGTGTTCGTAAACCGAAGGGTGGACAACAAGCTGTATCTCCCGGCGAAGTTTAACAGCAAACAGTAGAAGTGTGTGATAATGATGATCTGTTCTGCATCCATGCGTAATTAGTCTGAATATGTAAATGATTGCCAGGACTTCAGATGCAGAAATTGTAGAAAGTTGTTTCTTTCTGTGCTTCCAATGACCAACCTGCTCATGCCTGCCCAGCAACAGCTGTGTTGACAGAAGACAAGAACAGAGACGCAACAGCTGTGTTGACAGCAGACAAGAACACAGACGCAACAACTGTGTTGACAGCAGACAAGAACAGAGACGCAACAACTGTGTTGACAGCAGACAAGAACACAGACGCAACAACTGTGTTGACAGCAGACAAGAACAGAGACGCAACAACTGTGTTGACAGCAGACAAGAACAGAGACGCAACAACTGTGCTGACAGCAGACAAGAACAGAGACGCAACAAGGACATAATATAGAGTGACGGTACGGGGAGAAGGTAATGATTTAGACAGAAACAGACTGAGAGAGACTGAAATAATACACCCAGGGAGGGAGAGGATTATTGGTATATATATATATATATATAATATATATATATATATATATATATATATATATATATATATATATATATATATATATATATATATATATATATATATATATATATACAACTATTGATAGTACTAGTGGTTTGGCCATCTCGTTAGAATGCAGCAAGATCAAAAACCATCACAAGCACTACATCTCAGAAAATCCACTACAAGAGCAAGAGGACGGCCGCGGAAACATAGATCGACAACATTAAAGACACTCTATACCTTTACTGCATGACAATAGCCAGTGGCAGCCAACGTGCACTGGATCGCAAATTATTCCTTCCCCCAGCGCTTAACAACAGAAGTGTTTTATGATGATGATGATGATTGGTAGTACTAACCAAAAAATAATTTAATTTTTGTTTAAGTTGCGTGGCCTGTCTATGATAAAGGTTTGTGGCAACACATCTGCTTCTGTATATGGGTATATTTCGTGCTGAGGCCCCAAACTTCAGCACTGTTTTGTCTCGTGTCACTCCAGGGAAGCAACGGGAACTATATTTTTCTAACCGGCCGCAACAGAAATCGTGCTACAGTGGTCGAGAATTATAAAACGGTTAATTCGAAATTACAGAGCCGCGCTGTTATGAATAATTGCTTGAAAAGATACTTTCTTCTGTGCGTTTTCTTTTGACGTGGTTTATCCAGTCTACATAGTGATTAAAAACACTATAGTGTTGTCTCTGTATTCCAAAAATAACCGTTTTAGAATAATTTATAATTTACATCTGAATTACTTCTAATGATGTCTTTTATCAGATGCTATGTACCATCATTCCGCTGCTTTTCTCTCCCCCACCCCCCCCCCTTTCTCCTCCTCCCTCACCCCCCCCCCCCAACCTTCCGCTCTTGCATTGTGTGCGACCGTTTTTTTTAAATTATAGAACTTGTCGCGTCTCAAAGAAGTTCAAAAACGCTCACTATTTCTTTGTGGTGTCACAGCCTATAATAATATTTCAGCTTCACGCTAGCGTAAAAATTTTGGTCAATGTTTCAACCAGTTATTATATTTTTTGAAGTCTGCGTAAACGAATTTAACTCTTCAACTTCACTGGCAAAATTTTTTTCTTAAACAAAATTACTCTTTCCTCTCACTAACTGATCTACAGTATGTTGCATTACCAGACAAAGCATCTTTATGTGAAATTAGAAAGCACTGTACAATCTTTACAATGCAGTCTACAATTACAACCTACCAAATTGCCTATTCCCTTTCATGTGGTCCAGTCAGTCCGTTAGTTGAAACGTCCTTTGTGAGTATAATCAGTTAGAAGCAAATAAAACCGGGTTACTTTTCCTTTCTGCGCCTCCTCTCTGTGTCTCACGTGAGTCCGATTCTTGCCTGACCTCTGACATGGTAAAGTTCAATCAAACAACGGTAGACAACACTGTTACAGACGGTGAATTTTTTAACGATGACCTTCGGGTTATTCTGCTGACCGTTAACTTCTGTTACATCTTCCAGTTCATCGATGTCGTCGGGACAGCGACGAACATCGTTAACATTATCTGTTTTATCAAACAGGGTTTAAGGGACACCGTTAACATTAGTCTGTTTGGTAAGCGGTTCTTTGATAACATTAGTCAAGTAAAAGTAAAGTATTGATGATGTTAATAAAGATAGCCAGTTCACAGTTAGAACCCACCCACCAAGAGGAGGGTAAGGATGCTAGGGTAAGGTCATGTCAGATTGATTCACCACCACATCGAGTGTCAGACTAAGATGTGTCCTCTCGTCTCTACTCTGTATTACGTACACGGGTAGAATAGCGCAGTAAGAACACCGAGGAAATAAAGAAAATGTCTTCTGCAGTTGATCAGTGTCTGATACACAGACAAAAAAAGAACTTACAACATCACAGTGACGACTTGTATCATAACTGCACAAACTACGCCATAAAAATAAATACTGAAAGAAATAATGCCACGAAGAGTCACGTTATGATGCTACAATCCAGTAAGTGTGGGAATTCACAAGAAAGATATTTACAGAAGTTGGCAATTTCGATAAAGAAACAAGGGCCCAGGAGGTTACGGGTGTCACCTATTAGCTAGTCACTTTTCAGTCATCAATTAAATACAGTCGTAGTACCTGCCTTATTTTAAAATAAACAAAGGCAAAGACATTATTATAACTGGAACTTTTTTGTACCAGTATTAGCTCATTTTTGAGCACCTTGCTTGTCATAAGTGAATAGATACTTTTGGGGAAATGTCGGCACCTTTGTAAACACTCTGTAAGAAAAGATATAAAACCGAACGGAAAGTATATCAGCAAGCTTCACAATATAACAAACACAAACAAACGTGGAGTCTGTAGTGAGTAATGGCACCTCTTTGTGCGTGTATGTTCCTTCTTTGTTTAAATGTCCTTGTTACAACCAGTCAGATTCATCATCTCATTATTATTATTTAAAATTAAAAAAAAAAATAAAAAAAAAATACATTCGACATTTATTAGAACGTGGGCCTGATCTGCAAATTCTCCTAGCAGCAGTTGCTTACAGCACGTCCTTTTAAATAATATACTTTAAGTACCAGCGACTTGATACGATTCTACTAGACAGCCTCTTCAGCGAGTCAGCACAACTAAGACAATCAGAAAAGGAAGAAGCACACAAGGGAAAGAATGAAATAATAGATAAGTAAATCATTTAAAAATAATAAAGACTGAACAAAAGACAATCCGGAGCAAAGACAAATACAGACAGAAACAATTCGCTCATGCAGCGATTTCACACTTCGTAATTGTCTCTATACAATGTTTTTTTCCCCACAGCCTTGTCAGTGGCTGACCTGGTCTGTCTCCTTGCCCTCTGGAACAACATCCTCCTCAACCCATTGATCTACACCTTACCCTTCTTCCCATTAGATCAGTTTGAAATCGTTGTCATCACCGCCGTCTGGCCGCATGTTGTATTTGCTCGCATCAGTGCCTGCATCAATGCTTTCGTCTCCACTGAACGATGTCTGTTTGTTGCGTTTCCTCTTAAGGTAAGTAACCACGCATATTGTCTGCCATATGTCCTTTTTTGTTAAAAAGTCACTTCTCAGATTAACACGCTTTCAGAGAAAGCGAAATAATCCCACAGTGCCCTAATATTTGAAAACATCCTTGAAAAAAATGAATGAATGAATGAATGAATGAATGAATGAATGAATGAATGAATGAATGAATGAATGAATGAATGAATGAATGAAAGCTTGGAAATGGGTGCTTTACTTTAATGACGATGCTTATAGATTGGCTGTTGCCGTCCTCTGGTCGGAGAGCTACTTTACGATAAAGCTGATGTGGTGTGCACTCTCTATGGTACAATCTTCATGGACCAGACCGCACTATGACAACTTAAAGTTTAGTATTGCAGATCATCAACCGCTTAATCCACATCACTATTATAGATCTTGCCAGCTCTTACTATTGAGACATCTATCAGATCGTTACGATCATACGCGAACTATTTTCACAATTTTAGATCTATCCAAACTTAAAAACTATTTACAGTACTTTTGGCAATGTAAATCGTTTCTTCTTCTTCTTCTTCTTCTTCTTCTTCTTCTTCTTCTTCTTCTTCTTCTTCTTCTTCTTCTTCTTCTTCTTCTTCTTCTTCTTCTTCTTCTTTCTTCTTCTTCTTCTTCTTCTTCTTCTTCTTCTTCTTTTTCTTTTTCTTCTTCTTCTTCTTTCTTTTTTTCCTTTTTTTTCTTCTTCTTCTTCTTCTTCTTCTTCTTTTTTCTTTTTCTCTTTTCTTCTTCTACTCGCCTCCTCCTCCTCCTCCCTCCTTCTTCTTCTTCTTTTCTTCTTCTTCTTCTTCTTCTTCTTCTTCTTCTTCTTCTTCTTCTTCTTCTTCTTCTTCTTCTTCTTCTTCTTTTCTTCTTTCTTCTTCTTCTTCTTCTTCTTCTTCTTCTTCTTCTTCTTCTTCTTCTTCTTCTTCTTCTTCTTCTTCTTTCTCTTCTTCTTCTTCTTCTTCTTCTTCTTCTTCTTCTTCTTCTTCTTCTTTCTTCTTTTTCTTCTTTTTCTTCTTCTTCTTCTTCTTTTTCTTTTTCTTCTTCTTCTTCTTCTTTCTTCTTCTTCTTCTTCTTCTTCTTCTTCTTCTTCTTCTTCTTCTTCTTTTCTTCTTCTTCTTCTTCTTCTTCTTCTTCTTCTTCTTCTTCTTCTTCTCTTCCACCATTTACCTCAGCGAGGTGTTGGGGAAATATACGGATCGTTTTGTGCTCTTTTCCAATGCATTTTACAAGTTGGGTGTTTATTTCTGTTAGGTTGCCCCTGATGATGTCACTCCATCTCTTGTGTGGTCTTCCCCTTGCTCTGTGTTCATTATATATCTTTAGTGTGGCTCTCTGTTGCAGTTGGTATCAGGAAATTCTTGTTAGGTGGCCTAACCATTTAATTTGTTGTTCTTTAATGAAATGTATGACTGGATTCGGTCCGAGTCTTCTTTTCATTTCTTCATTCCTGATAATGTCTTCTTTTGTCACACCGGCAGCTCTCCTAAGACATCTCATCTCTGTTACGATCTTCCGCTCATTAGTTGTAGTCCAACACTCACAATTTTGAAACTATAAATCTCGGTCTGAATGTACTTATACAAGAAATAGTTGTGAGCTAGTTCGGTAAGTTATGTGATCGGCCTAGGCAAAACGGGAGGGAGCAAATTCGGGGAAACATTGAAGGATTCATGGGCAAATTAACAAGGAGAATAAAACCGAAGGAGGATAATCAAGAGAAGAAACATAAGAAAGTCTAGGTCAGGAGGAACATGCTGGGACGCAGAAGGAGCGATTTATCCATGAGGGTACCCTATCTTGGAGTGGGGTGCCATTAAAAGAAATTACATTATTATTTGTCTGATTTATTCTCATTATCTTTGTCTTTCCCTTATGGATTTTTAGATCTAGCTTTCGTGATCTCGCATCAAGTATATTTAATTTATCTTGCCTCTGACTCCTTTATTGCGGGAAAAGAGAAATATCTGCAAAGTCCATATCATCAAGCTATTTTGTGGGGGTCCACTGAATTCCATTCCTGCCCGGCTCTCTAGCGTAGTTGGCTAAACCGGATTGCGCGCTGACCGGATGACGAACTCTTTGTGGTCCGGGTTCACGCCCGGGAGTAGGCAGAAAAGCCACATTTCTCCCAGATTTACGGTATTTATCATGGAATCGAGGCCGAAAGGTTGCGATATCCATAATACTGAGCCTAAGGGTTAACAACTCATGGCTTCTGGATACTAAAACAAACAAATAATTCCATTCCTTGTGTGTTAGCAGTTGCTGTTTTCATAATCCAGTCTGTTGCTTTCTATCACGAAGCAAATAGTTTAGCAGATCAGACAGCATTCACGTCTAGAGAGAAAAGTTTAGTTGGCAGTGAGAATCTGGCTCACTCCAGCCCGGTCATGGACGCCTTCCAGACAGTAGGCTGGTTGGTTGGAGTGCACTGCAGCACTTCTTGCGGCGACCATCTATAGGAAAATGTCAGTAGAGGTCACCCTGTTTCGTTTTATCGGCAGGTTTATTGAAAGCGCAAAAGGAAAGCTCCCTAGACAGTGGGGTCATGGTCCGGGTTGGCTAGCCAGCAGCAAGTGTTAGAAAGATACATGAGCCGAACAAAACTTGTGTAAGAGACTTTCTTTGCATGTCACGATTTCTCGAGTAAGAACATCCCCATTAGCTCAAACTATATTTGGCTTCAAATTTCCTACTTGGCTGATACTATATGCAATATAAACTAAAATGGATGTGTATATAAACATCAAGTTCTGGAACAAGACCAAAGTTCAGAACTGGACGAACAACCAGAACTTTTACCACGGAGTTAACAACTGGTGAATGCGAACAAGAATAAGATTCAGTTGATAGAATGTGATTTTTTTTTTCAATTTTTTTATTTCAAAGTTTCTTTTATACAGCGTTAGGGATATGTGCTCTGTCCTTGCATCTTCCCGCATTGCTGGCAAGTCGGTCCGTTGTAAAATGTGATTAATCATAATACTTCACTGTTTTATGTCTTATCGCTTCTTGCAGATCACATAAGAGCACAACCATCTAACCTAATTCCTAGAGGAACCATCCAATATCAGCTTGGGAGGAATCATCTCTTCTAAAGAGGACCCATCCTGCACAATCAGGAGAGGAATCATCCAATTGTCTCTCGGGAGTCATTATCCAAACTCATCGTAGAGGCGTCATCCCATATCCTCTTGGGAGAAATCATATAATCTAAAGAGGAACCATTCAGCCTCATATTTATAATTCAGTCTGTTACTATCATCTCGAGAGGAGTCATTTCATCTGATCTGGGATGACACCGTCCTACCTCAACTGTGGCAGGGTATTTGGGACTCACCACGTATTGTTCCAAGAGGTTGAATCGGTGTACTACTGCTGCGGCCATATTGTTGTTGTTAGTTGCGTATCCCTTACAGGACGTTGCAAAACCAACACCAGCATTGGATGTTGGGGTTTTTCTAGGAAAATTTATGTCAAGTAGTTTGCCATTGTTTTCTGGACCGTCGGCTTTTCGATACTACTGTCGAAACCAACGCAAGGGGCAAGGCCAGCAGCTGGGATCGAACCCGGTACCCCTGCATTAAGAAGCGATTGTGCAACTCCTTAGCCACAAACACCAACGCGGCCATATCATTATAGTATAATTTACTGAAGCTGAAGCCGATGTTTGTATAATTAATTGTCCTATTTATTTACTCCACATATTTTCCGAAGCTATATCAACTTAATTATCTTGTGTTTAATCAGAAATGACCACACATGATTACTCGTCAGAGCACTCGATCAACCCTCTGCACATGGAGCGGAACATGACGAGTCAGTGCGATGACAATTTTATGCAGTTTGAGGGAGACGAGTGCGATCTGATTTCTGACGGCGTCAGACTGATTTTTCAAATTATCAACTACGTCATTGTTGGTCAACTTATTGATATATTCGGCACAGGGACAAACATCATTAATATCGTCTGCTTCGTCAAACAAGGTTTGAAGGATCCAGTCAACATTGTGCTTTTAGGTATAGTTACATCGTGTTTATTTGGCTACTTTTATCCTTAGATACAACTGAAAAAGACTATGTATTCATATAACTTTAGGATTGTATGTATGGGCACATCTTCAAACTTTTATGCATTTAAATAACTTTAAAGGTTTACGTATAAGTACAGTTGTAAAACTTACAGGTATGGAAAGTTAGCCTCCCCGTCACCTCCTATACCCTGCCTGCTTACTCTGCCCATAATAATGCCCTCTGGTTTGAGCAACGGATCAACATCATGTCATAAGGGTAGTAACCTATAAGTGCTCTGTTCTACTTCTGACTCAAGCCTGAGTCCGAAGAATCTCAGCGCAGTGCACGAACTCTGTAGCACCAGCGAGTATCAGGAGCTACTTTTAAATATATTTTTAACTCCACATTTGGCATGGGCAGGGCCTTTAGGCTACTCTTTTAGATTCCCTACTGCCTAAAGGTTTTTTTTTTTACATGCGCAACAGTACATACGGGTGTCTGATCTTACTAAACAGAGACAAGGGGAAAATACTAGAAGTCTACATGCAAAATATCAGCCTTTACCAGGGCTTGAATCCCGGACATCCAGCACTCGAAGCAGACGCTATGGATCGAGACCATTCAGCCTGCTAACACCCTCTGTATCTACCCACATGCTTGGATATTTTCTTGGGTTTTTCTGGTCTACCTCTGCCTCGACTTCATTCATCACCTTTCTATATTTTCTCTAGTAATAAAGGTCAGCATCAGTGTCTTAGTAGTTGTGAACTTAGCTCCACAATCCCAGTAACTATTTAGATCGATGTTAGCTACAGAAGATTCACTCAATAAAATCTCATTGTGTTGGGTCATACTGGGTAACATTGTTCAGAAACAACAGCAAAACACTGAACTTATTGTTCAGTGAGCAATGAAATCTCACATCCTGGAAGTTAACGCGGTCAACCAATCCTCGACGACTTCTGGTGTGTCGGCCGAAACACGCAAATATCGCAGCTTCGCTGTAAACAGGCACACTGTAATTACTTTACTAGGATGAACGGTGAAGCGAAAAAAAAGGGGGGGGGGGGGGGGGGAGAAACAGACACTAACTGTTATTTTGTTGTTGTTGCAACGTCACATAAAGGCAGATGATTAATTTTAATATATTTTTCTTCTACTTCAGCATTACGAGTCCTTAAGTTTTATTGCTGCAGACATCTCCCGCCTATATTCATCTCTGTAATTGATCATTTCTTTCCAGACGATAACTCCAAGTGTCTCACAGTTCTGCCTGGTTATTAGCTCTCCGCCGTCTGTTTGGTCCGCCTTGTGTTCGACGACCATTTAACGGTCTTTTTGTATATACATAGTTTTTACCTGTCATCTGCACTTCTTTTTATATGCTCCACCCATTTCAGTCCTTTCATGTTCACGACGCCAGTGATCAATGACGATATAAACAATTTATGAATGTCCTTCTTGCTTTTCCTCTGAATTTCACAAAGATTCGTCAAGCTCTCGACCTTCACCCCCCCCCCCCCCCCCATTTTCCTACTCCTCCCTCCCCCTTCCCTGTCCCCTATTTCTAAATTACTTAGTGATATGTACAGACAGTAAAAACTATTGTAATTAAATATGGCTTCGAAACTTCTGTTTGCATCATCTATACTATCCGCTTAACGCATTTTGACAACTTTATTTCCAGCTTTATCTGTGTCAGACTTAACAAGTATGGCCACACTCATCTGGCTAAGCATTAGCTTAAATCCTTTGTTTTACCAGTCGGATTTACCTTTCCGAGCTCCAAACATTGCTCACCTGACAAGTGGTATCATACACGTGGCATCTACTCGAGTAACCTGTTGCATCACAGCATTCATAACTCTAGAGAGATGTTTGTGTGTGGTTCTGCCTTTAAAGGTGAGTTGTGACCGATCATTATTTGAGAAAATTGTGTATATGCGTTTGTACCATCTGGCTCAGTATCTATCCAAAGAGCGATTGGCTGTCTATTGAAACTGTCGCACAAAGTTTCAAAACTTTAGCTTCAGGGATAACTTTCATGGATGTTTAAACATTTTATTCCTGAGCAGAATTGCCCAGTTCAACTGAATCCACCCACGAGCTTTAGAGCACGAGACAAGAATGCTCTGGGTAGAGTGGTCTAAGGTAGTTAGCGTCCCTTGAAAGTGTTCACCAGGAGATGTATGTATTTGGGGAAATAAACAGACAAACATACTAACTACTTCTGAACATCTTGATGGTGTACTGATGCAAAAAAAGCCAGATTTTATCAAGGCCTTTTGGGAGTGAGCGATCAGTGCGGAGACACACACACACACAAAAACAGGTCATCCTGCTCTGAAAAGAATTGTGCAGCCGGGAGTGAGCAGGGGATCTGGCCGACACTCAACACTCGAGGGAGGCACGAGGCGGACACACAGTCAGACTGCTTCAAGTACCATTTAAACTGGAACTCTTCTCTGGCTGCTGAAGATCTGACTGAGGAACTTATGGGAATGTCCTAGGTGCTGTGTTGTCTGTTCTTAACCCAGCTCAATTCATCTATAGTGCCGACAAACCTCTTGACCAATTGGTGTAAAGATTTAACTAAACTTTGGCCTGGCAAGTCGCAATGGCTTGGTTGGAGATTTCGCTCTGTCTGCTGAGACAGCTCACCAGCACAACATGCCAGAAATAACAGATGTCTTTCTGATAAATATTTTTCTGCAGCTCTGCATGACATCATTAAACTGGTACCAGCTCATGATCACAATTCTCTTGTATTTTCTTGGAAGAAAAGGCCACAATGAAGGCATGTGAAGACATCAACGTGGAGGTCTGAAGTAAATTTCCAGTGCTGGTCTTACGCACCACACAGTTGTCTTGGCTTGGAGTAAGAATACGACAGCTTAACACACACAGTGCCCGTGTTCTGTTACTGGACTGGGACTCTACGTTAGGACTCAATATTAATCTCGACCCTGAGAAAACCTACGTGTATTCATACCACAGACGAGCTAAACCCCATTTCACAGGAACTAGGACTAACAGATCAGACCTGTAATGGACAACATTTAACACAAATAACAACAAAACCTCTTTTGTTTTCAGGTAAATCGGATCTTCTCCGCCAAAAGGGTCAGCATTATCGTGATCACAATCTTCATTGTCATAGTGGCTGCCAATCTGGCTCCAGGCTACTACTCCACAAGATTCGCCATTTTACCACATCCGCACAAACCAAACACAACATGGCTAAATATTGCCTTCACTGCAGACCAGCCAATAGTTGAAAAGTATGCCTCTCTGATTAATAACTGTCTGATTCCATTTCTAACCTTCTCTGTCATCTCCCTGTCAACTATTCTTATGACGGATGCATTGCGGAGAAAATCAGAATGGCGCCAAAAATCAACAGCAGCGCAAAGCTCCGACTCCCTGTCTAGTCGGGATAAGTCCCTTTCTAAAATGATTGTGATGATTTCGACTATGTTTATCATCTGTTACACCCCTGTTTGTCTTATCTTTATCACCATGGTAGCAGTTCCACAGTTTTCAATTCTTGGTCAATACAAAAACTTGACCTCCACAATCGTTTCTTTCTCGTATATTCTGGAATCAATCAACTCAGCGTTCAACATTTTCATTTACTACAACATGAGCAGCAAGTACAGACAAGCATTCAGAGAATCTTTTCGTCTCCTTGGTTCCAGGAATCAGAAAGATTCCTTCAGGAAACCGTAATAAGAAGATAATTTACACTTTGTAGTCCATAATTTTGGAAAGAAGTTTACAAGACTTCATTTTTGTTTATAAAAAGATATTTTTGGTTTCCTCATATAAAAATTACGACAGCAATATGGCGCTGAAACCTTTAAAATCTTAAGCTGTTGATTCGCAGCAAAAGGTTTAAAATATATTAAGTGTAAAATACTTTAATTTGAAGAAAAAAAAACTGTTTCAAGAAAAAAAAAGTGTATATGTTAAATACGTTCAGTTAACATATTCTCCGTCTCCGTCTGCAGCACTCAGCACATACTTCCGATACCAATGGTGTAGGTAGCAGACTAAACGTCCGTCTTGTCTGTCCACTGAGCGGCCATATCCTCCCCTCACTCCTCGCTGCAACACTAGTCACCAGACTGTGGTGATCTAGTAGTTTCTCTGACTTGTAGACATGCTCCCATAAGGCATTTTTTACCTTGTGCTCTGGGCCCTCCATTCATACTGGTATATCGTCTCTGAGGCACAACAGGCACTCTCGGCCACTCGATCGCTCAACAAAAAGTCCTTTTTGTCTTAGCCGTTTTCTGTGCGTGCCAGATACTTGATTACACTCTCAGCTACCATGATTAAATTCAGAAATTCGTTTCAGTCGTCCCAGGTTTTGTCTATGGTTGTCAAACACCAACTGATCATTCTTACTTCCTCGCATTCAATACTTTCTTCCCCTCCAGGGATGTCTCCTTCAATTCACTAATTTGTTTTCGAGAAATCACAGTCTTACTACTTACACACGTTCCTGTTAGTTCCATTCCTACTGGACCCTGACTCTTACGCCTCAAGCTGGGTAACCTCTTAAGACTGGTTGGGAATACCCACTCATTACATCCTCTCACCACCCATGTAAAGAACAAAATATCCCTTTTTTTATTATTCGGTTAGAAATGTGAGGTTGAGGATCACTTTAACGTAAAGATTTATTTATTTCACCAATACTAAATATGGTTAAAGGCTTTGTCTTACCCTTGGCCTAGGTTGACATCAAACTCCATTTGCAACATCGTCAGTTGTTGTTTCCGGTGAGCACCACATAGCATGATGAGATCAATACCCCAAACCCCGCTAAATGAGTCCGAAGACCACTACAGGCTCTGCAAACATCCTTTTTCCCATCACAAGTCTTCATAACGACAGAAAAACATCCTTAGATTCACTAATTCTTGCAAAAGTCCATACTGATTTTAAAACGACTATGAGAATCTGCAAATTTCCTGCTTCACTATATGTATCCACTAGGTAACACAGCTCCCAATGATGCCCGTCTCAATTGGGTATTCCCGTGTATCAATTGGGTAATCCTGTGTATCAATTGGGTATTCCCGTGTATCAATTTGGTATTCGCAAAGGAGCTTTCACCTAATTCTATCCCTTTAATGGTGTTTTATACAACTCATTCATTGTACAATATTACCTATTTGCCTTCTTATTATCCCTTTTAACTGCACAAACAAATAATTACCAGTGTAAAAAAAAAAATATTATTTAATCAACGTGAAAAATGTTTACGAAATTTCAAAAAAATGTATACACTTTATTTTATATCTTTTTTTTCATGTTATTATCTGTCACTATTTTTATGATCATAACTGTCATATTAGTTACAAATAAAACATGAAAAAAAAATGCATTCATGCATCCGTTTTCCGTTTCAATATTTTAAAGACAATCGCTAAAATAATTTAACATTGCATTCATCTCGCTTTGGTGTTTACTTTGATTCACTGTTTCATGTTTACCATGTTATTTCATTTTACCATTTGTATGCACAATTTAAATACATCAGTCAAGTTTCAGTTTACTGTGGTTTAAATAATTGTCTCTCTGTTCAAGCTATGGCAAATAACAAGATAACTAGCAATTAAACTGGAAGAATGCTTACCCTCACTCACTATCTGTAACTAGAATGTCAATAACAGAATTACGTGTTTTGTTTTAAAGTAAATGATCTTTTATTAATTTTCTATTGAAGAGCATTCCTATTAGTTGTTTCCCCTTGTGAACTGGCATGTTATAAATCTCGAATTAAGATAAATTTACAGTGAAATATTTGGTCCTATTGTTTTCTTGCTCATGTGGTTTGTGAGTGTTATTTAAGTGCCTCCCGCATCATAAACTGGCTATGTAACCGTTTTTTTTATTGTGCGTGTGTGTATGTGTGCGCGCGCCTGCTTTCGCGTGCGCACAACAGCAACAGAGAGACAATTATTTATGTAAATACATCCAGCCAATAATTCATCAGGTGTGTTTATCTTTGTTAGCGGTTTGCGAATCGATTTGCAGATACATTGTTTCAGTCAAAGTAATACCCTAATAAGTACAGAGGAACCACAGTTACGTTACAGTTAGACGTTCTCCTGTGGATCCGAAAGTCATTGATCCGATGGATCCGACTTTTTCAAAAATTACGACTCCCACTCAGTCTCAAATGGGGACCAGATAAAGTCTTGGGGAAAAAGGGCAACCAGCGTCATCTTTACCACATGACCCACCCAGTGCCGATTGGTCCATAAGAAATAGGTCAAGCCCTATAAGCCCAATGCCCCCAAAGAAGTGGAAAAGGGTCCTTTTTAAAGTACGCGGATTCATATATCAGATAAGCATAAGTACAGAAAAGTCACATTCGACAGACATATAAAAGCTAGAATCCAGCTGGCAAATATTGTCACCCATCAGGCAGCTCAGAAATAACAGATCTCACGACAGAAAGGAAAACAAATGACGTAGACGAGAACATAAGGATGGAGGAACTAAAGGCAACCATTCAAAAGATTGAGCTGCCAAACGCAGCAAGACAGGCTGGTATGCACCAGAGATGAACACATATATGGGAGTCTCAAGAAATAGATGTCTCCTAAAGGTTTTCCAGGCAACCTGGTGCAGTAAGACTATACCAAAATATTGGGAGATTGTAATAATTATATCTGCAATTAAAAAAAGACAATGTGAAAATCACAAAGACATATCCCTCCTCAGCGTGCCTGAAAAGAGTTACTCTAGACTACTAGAGAAGAGACTCAGATGTCTGCAATAACAAAAACAAAAACATGACGAAGATGTCGAGTGCATGGGGGCAACCTAATTGATAAGGGGCGTAATTTGATCACGAACGCGTTTGGATTGAAATTTACATAGGGGACATAGGAAATTTTGAAAGGTTTAGATGGAGCTTGGCACACACAAGTTTGGTAAACACTGATGTGAACGATCGGTGTTTTCCGGACATGTTACTAGAAGACATGGGTTTAAGAACTTGACGACTGAGGACTGGCAAGATTGACGGGAAGGGAGATACTGTTTGTTTTAGTATCCAGAAGCCCTGAGTTGTTAACCCTTAGACTCGGTATTATGGATATCGCAACCTTTCGGCCTTGATTCCATTGTAAATACTGTAAATCTGTGAGAAAATGTGGCTTTCCTGCCTACCCCGGAATTGAACCCGGACCACAAGGAGTTCGTCACCTGGTCTCTACGCAATCCGGTTTAGCCAACTACGCTAGAGAGCCAGGGGAAGGAAGATATAAGAAGAAACAGAAATAAATACCTGGATGGCTTAGTTTTAATCTCTTCTTTCCTCATCATCTTTATTACAAATTATTTGTCTCTTTTCAGTTCAGTTATCATATATGCACTTTAAACAATAGCGTTGTAAAATTTAACAACATTTAACTTTACGCTACGATACCACTATAGCGATTTCAAGTTTTAACATTATTCCTAAATTTTTATCATCTGCATAATTTATAAGTGAGTGCAAAGCAACCATAACCACTGGAAGTTTCCTAGGCCACAGGAATCTGAGTGGAAGATGTCAGGTCGATGTCCGGATAGTGAGCTGATCATTTACCGAGATGAGTGTGACCTAGTGACTGACAATGTCAAATTGATTATCCAAGTGATCAACTATGTCATTGTCATTCAGATGATTGATTTGTTTGGCACAGCAGCCAATATCATCAACATCATGTGTTTTGTCAAACAAGGCATTAGGGACCCGGTCAACATTGCACTTATTGGTACGTTTCTGTTTAAAACATATTTAATTATGAACGAAAGAACGAATGAATTTTATTTCCTAAGGGTTACAAATTGAACACGCAGTGTCGTCTTACTTTCGGCCCTTTCAAGCATTTATCTTTCCTACGGCAATATTAATTTATATGTCAGACATGTTATTCTTATATATGTATATGTATATATATATATATATATATATATATATATATATATATATATATATATATATATATATTAGGGCTGTACCGAATAGTGATTTTCACAATTCGGCCGAATACGAATAGCTAGACCAACTATTCGGCCGAATACGAATACGAATAGTGAATCATCATCATCATGTGCTTTGTCGGCTGGCATGGGCGATTATGCCTCGCCACAATCTGCGATCTCCTGCAGCACGTATTAGTTCGTGTGCTGACACACCTCCATGAAAAACCTTCGTTCCCTGTTGTCAGCATTAGGGCAGCTTTTTTTTTCTCACTGAAGATATTTCCAGCTGTACTAAACAGGAAAATACGACAAATACAGAGAGTCCAGATAAAAACCCGCAAGGCGAAACATCAAAAATAACGCCGACGAAGAAAACAATGCCGTCCTCACAAGTCACCCAGCCCCTCCCCCCCCCCCCTCCCGCGAGATCAAGGATTCAACGGAAACAAGATAGCGACATCAAAGACCACCGAGGCCACGGAGACGGACAACGCCGAGCAGCCAACACCTGAAGATCAAATAACGAAAAAATCATTGCAGACGAAAAATCAAGACGCCGAGCGGCCAACGCCAGAAGATCAAACAACAACGACAACGAAAAAACCGAACGTCGATCAAAACATTCAGCCGCTGCCGTTTCCACCAGACGACGAAAGAACAGTTACGACACCCATAAATGATGACGAACTCCCGTTACTTCAAAGAATCAACAAAGAGGACACTCCACTCAAAGAAATCAAGCCGACAACACTAGAACACTTGCTTTTCTGCCCCTCTTACATTTTTAAGTGTTGCATTTTGTTTCTACAGCAACACACCTAAAAACACTATACTCGCAACACATACAAGATGGAAATAAAGGGGCACTTGGTACGCTCGTAGGTGGTGCACACAGATAACGCTTGACAGTATAAACCAAGGTGGGAAATCTTGATGTTTTTTTTCCACCAGTCCAGAAACGGTTGTAACCACTATTCGTATTCGGCCCGACCGAAACTATTCTGCCGAATACCGAATAGTTATTGGGTCCACTATTCGGCCCCGAAGCGAATACGAAGCGAATATTCGGTACAGCCCTTATATATATATATATATATATATATATATATATATATATATATATATATATATATATATATATATATACACACACACACACACACATATATATATATATATATATATATATATATATATATATATATATATATATATATATATATAATTCAGATAAACTACAAAACGGAAAGCAGATCTTACGTCGATTTATTACTCTGTGAACGTGTTTGCAGAATATCTCGTGACTCTTTGGCATTGACATATTTCAGGTGGAGGTAGTGTCACGAAACGACCTCAGTGGTTTCAGAAGTTAGTACCTGGAATAATTTCTTCTGTTTGTGGAGAGACAAAGATATCTATTTACTTACGCCCTTAACCCAAATATTATTAAAACCGCAGGGATTTAATTGTTACCAGTCCTTAGTCCAGATAAAGCACTGAGCCTTGTGTAATATTACTTAACTTTACCTGAGCTAGGAATTTGTTTCGTGTGCCAGTGTCATAAAGTTATCTTCTGGCCACAGTCTGTCAGGGCCAGCAAATGGGGAACTATTTGTCACAGTTGAGATTATCTCCCCTGAGCTAAAACTTAGCGTCATAAATGTTACATAACACAGACTGAGTGGGGCCTTTTGAACAGACTAGATCAGGGAAAATAAGTGGACTGGTAGACCCGATGGCGTCCTCTAGACAGTTTTTACACTTGCCAGTTAAATTAGCTGGAGTCTAGATTTGGCCACTTAAGAATGTTTGCTCATAGTGGGATGTCAGTCAGGAATTGACTGACAGGCAACTTGTTAGCTAATTTGATCTGCAAGGTACTCCTGAGGCGTGGCTTAGATCTTCTCCAGTAGAACCTAGAGAGGGGAGGAGTTTAATTTGGACAATAGATATATACTTATACTTCTAGCATCTGGAGTTTACTTCATTCATATAGCAGCCAGCCGGCAACAAACCCAGATCGACATTAGATGTATTCTAATTGTTTGATTCTGGTTTGGCGATTGATGGAATGTTCCCAGGTAAGCTTGTACAATTTTTTTCAATCTAGTATACATAGGTTAGCGAGTTAGCTAAAGCCTATTCTACATTTTCCTAATTTGTCTACATATTCTGCTTGAAATAGTTCTTTGTGAGTATTTAGTATCTCCATTAGGGAACTGCTTAACCATTCCTATTTCTTGTATGTTTGTGCCACATGTTTTTCAGTGTATGTTTTCATGTTTATAAAATAAGACTTGTATACTGAATAATTATGAAATTATAATGTTTCAACCATCAACGAAAACATGAATTTGGACTGAAAAATGATGCCCACATATGTGCAGTCATGGGGTTACGTTTTTGTGTGCCCACCATGTGCTCACTAAATGTGTTCACTTCCACAGGGGATTTATAACCCTGGGGAAGAATGATGGGTGTATAGAATTCACTGTCACTGAAAGATAATAATCAGGACAGCATGCACGAATAAAATGTTTTGCGGGTTCAGCACATAACCTGAGCCACATGTTTATGTCCAATAAATTTCAGCCAGTTGGAAGTCTGAGTGATGACAGACAACAGACTTAGAAAGCCAACTATCATGACAGAACATGAGAGGGAAGGCAGGATATGTGACTTCAATATAAGACACAAGACCTTTGGACTAGACTGCAGAGAATGTGGAATATGATGAGTGATGAGATTTATTTTATTATTATATATTGTATTAATTGATACATGTATTCTTAGTGTAAGTAAAGATACTACAAGTATGTTATTGCATAATTACAGCTGCCATGTGACGATCAGTCCATGCACGAGAATACATTGTGTTAGAACTCGGCCAGATGGGAACGAGGTGGGAACGAGGTGGAGAACGAGGTGGGAACGAGGTGGAGAACCAGGTGGAACCAGGAGAACTGGGAGGAAAAGGTGGAAGAGTTTGACAGTACTCACGGCTGTCAGAGGTTCTATGACAAAAGTTATGTACCATTATGTTTTTATGAGTGTATACTTATCACCACCATTATCACTTCACTCTAATCTTAGGTGCTCAGTTATCTAGTTGAAGCCTCTCATTCCATACCATCAGTGTCTAATAATAATAATGACTAATGTCATCCACTGATTGCTAGGTTAATAAAACAAATATATGGTCTTATCCTGCATCAGTTTTTGTAATTCCAAATGTGTCTGTTCGTACATGTTTAATTAAACTGTTAAGATAGAATACCATTTGGTGGAGCTCAAATAATAATAATTCATTAATTATTAATACCGGGAGAAGGTTGGACGGGAGGAGTCATTTGCCCTGTCTAATAATTCATTCAGTATATTGATATAGACATCCAAAACTCCTTTCTTTCTCTTGTGGGTACCAAGTGCAGCTAATGTTAAAGTAATTAACGAGCAAACATGACTGTTTTCTTAGATATCCAGGACTTTGTCTGAGAGCAACATAGCTCGGATATTAGTCTAGTTAATCTGGTGGAGGGGATGTGTTGAGAGGAAAATCCCTACTCAACATGTGAATCATTAAATCCACATCCGTTACGTCACAGGTAGACGGGAAAAGTGCAGCTCAGATCTCTTCTTTATGTATGTTTGTGTCAAACCCAGTTTCATCTTTTGTTTGTTACCTAGATTAGTCGATTAGAAGAACATAGACGAGGAAGAGGGTCATGTCGATTGTGCTAGAGACTGTAATGTTATATCTTATGTGTGACTTGTACTGGACTGATGCTGTTTCAAACGTGTCGAAACAACTCTTCTTTGTTGTCATTTCTAAGTAGTGTCATGAATTACAACTTCAGGAAGAACTGTTTTACTGAACGGCAGCATACTTTTCCATGTAGTTACGTACTCTAAACAGTATTAGCTTTTCTTCTGTATATCTGGATTGTAACCTGGCTTCTAGTGTTGTTTGGTTCTGTACTTTTTAATCATCGACTCTAACAGTTCAATAATGTTTCGAATGTGTCTTGTCTCTGCGGACCATGGATTCATGTAACTTGTCTGTAAAGTCTATTGTTCCCTGTCTCGTCTCATGTCTAATCACTAGTGTCTGGTCTCTTGTCTCCTCACTAGTTCTCGTCTCATGTCTCCCCTCGTCTCTCGTCTCATGTCTCCTCACTAGTGTCTCGTCTCATATCTCCTCACTAGTGTCTAGTCTCATGTCTCCTGACTAGTGTCTCGTCTGATGTATCCTCACTAGTGTCTCGTCTCTTGCCTCCTCACTAGTGTATCGTCTCTTATCTCCTCACTAGTGTCTCGTCAATGACTCCTCAATAGTGTCTCGTCTCATGTCTCCTCACTAGTGTCTCGTCTCATATCTCCTCACTAGTGTCATGTCTCCTCACTAGTGTCTCGTCTCATATCTCCTCACTAGTGTCTCGTCTCATGTCTCCTCACTAGTGTCTCGTCTCATGTCTCCTCACTAGTGTCTCGTCTCATGTCTCCTTACTAGTTTCTCGTCTCATGTCTCCTCACTAGTGTCTCGTCTCATGTCTCCTCACTAGTCTCTCGTCTCATGTCTCCTCACTATTGTCTCGTTACATATGTCCTCACTAGTCTCTCGTCTTATATCTCCTCACTAGTGTCTCGTCTCATGTCTCCTCACTTATGTCTCGTCTCATGTCTCCTCACTAGTGTCTCGTCTCATGTCTCCTCACTATTGTCTCGTCTCATATCTCCTCACTAGTGCCTCGTCTCTTGTCTCCTCACTAGTGTCTCGTCTCATGTCTGCTCACTAGTGTCTCATATCTCCTCACTAGTGTCTCGTCTCATATTTCCTCACTAGTCTCTCGTCTCATCTCTCCTCACTAGTGTCTCGTCTCATGTCTCCTCACTAGTGTCTCGTCTCTGATGGTGCTTTATTCGGCGAAGAATAATTTTTTCGCTAAACTGAGACACACCGTTACTTGCTCTCTCTCTCTCTCCATTAATTTAGATTTGTTACAACTAATACGTTTTACTGTAGTTAAAAATGTGCACATTCCAGTGCTTGTATTGATTATTCTGATGCTATTGCTAACTTTTAATGTTACTTGATGTGTGAATGAAATGATGTAAGAATGGAGGGAGACCTCGAAGGGCAGAATGTTAGACGGGCCTGCGTGCCCAATTCTTAACCCTTTAAAAATAAAGTTTGTTCGTTCGTTCGTTCGTTCGTTCGTTCGTTTCGTTCTCTCTCTCTCTCTCTCTCTCTCTCTCTCTCTCTCTCTCTCTCTCTCTCTCTCTCTCGCTCTCTAACGACATATATATAAATATATTCTCACCTGTTCACGGATGACCCCTCCTGAAAGTTCTGTAGGCCAGGGTCTCTGCTCCCTCATTGTCCATCACAGCAGCATATAGTGTAAACAAATTATGGTGATTTTGAGAACCGCTGCGTGCTGTATCATATGGATCCACTTTTCATTTATATCCCCTGTATATATCTTTCCGTGTTTACCCAGTTACCAGCTCATCCTGTGAGCAAGCTATATTTAAGGCACACCCAGGATGGAGTAACCTACAATCCTTTACTGATAAAGATTACCTATGAATAACTGTGTTAGCAGATTCTGCCATAGACATATTTAAATCCTCAGCACTTCCACGGAACTCGGTTAAAGTTCTAAGATTTCAACATTTGTTGAGAGTTCTGTTCGCAAATGAAAAGTAAACGGTAAATATAATTTAAACCTGTTTTTATTAACCATCTCCGAAAGCTGAAAAAGAGACATGTTTGTTGTTCATACATTCGGGAATCCTACCAGTGGAGATATATCATAAACTAATACAGAACAGTGTAGAGGCATGTAGACGGTTGTATTAAAAATAATGTTTAAAAAATTGACCTTACATGCATGGCTGCGTACTCTTTTTATCTAATTTTCTCGATTATTTTAAGGGATTTGATGTTATCTAAATTACATTCCCTTCAGAGGTACCTGGTAGTTAGCATCCTTTGGATATTCTCTCCAGGTTATGCCAGTGTGTTGCGAAATGAGCAGGCAGATAGGCTGGCTGGCTCTGCACTACTGGGTGGTGAAATGATGTATGACAAGCTAGATGTTGTGAGGGCCCTCTGGGAGCGAGTGAACTGTGCCGAAGCGCAAATTGATCACTACGGTCTGAGGAGAATGGCGCTGCAAGGAGTTGCCAGGGGATCTGGCCGACGCTCAACACTCAAGGGTAGGGCGGGACGGAAATACAATCAGACAGTTACTGGTGCCTTTGGAATCGGAACTCTTCTTTTGCTGCTGAAGATGGAGACAGAGCGCTTATGGGAGTGTCACGAGTGCTATGATGTCGATTCCCTAATTCAACATTCAACATTTAACTTGCTCGACTTTATCCTTGTATATAAGCAAAAACACTCTGTTTACATTGATGGCAATCATATCCTAGGCATAACGCTGTCTGAAATAAAACATCTGGCAAAAGTAATCTAATTTTAAACCTATCTCAGGTTTATAAACATGCAAACTGAAAATAATTTTGATTTTTTTCTCTGAATCCTATCTCCAGATGTAACCATGTCTGAACCACTCAATCTGCCACAGTTGATTTATTTCTCTGAATCCTATCTCCAGATGTAACTATGTCTGAACCACTCAATCTGCCACAGTTGATTTATTTCTCTGAATCCTATCTCCAGATGTAACCATGTCTGAACCACTCAATCTGCCACAGTTGATTTATTTCTCTGAATCCTATCTCCAGATGTAACTATGTCTGAACACTCAATCTGCCACAGTTGATTTATTTTCTCTGAATCCTATCTCCAGATGTAACCATGTCTGAACCACTCAATCTGCCACAGTTGATTTATTTCTCTGAATCCTATCTCCAGATGTAACTATGTCTGAACCACTCAATCTGCCACAGTTGATTTATTTCTCTGAATCCTATCTCCAGATGTAACCATGTCTGAACCACTCAATCTGCCACAGTTGATTTATTTCTCTGAATCCTATCTCCAGATGTAACCATGTCTGAACCACTCAATCTGCCACAGTTGATTTATTTCTCTGAATCCTATCTCCAGATGTAACCATGTCTGAACCACTCAATCTGCCACAGTTGATTACATTGCCCAAAAATTCTTCTCGAGGTTTGGGAGCCTCCGTGGCGTAGCGGCTAGACGCTAGCCTGCGAATCCAGTCGTCGGTTCTAACACGAAAGTTTCTCAAAAGTGTCCTTGGCCCCCTGGCTGACCCAGCATTGAGAGGGTACCAGGTAAAGTCATGGGAAGTAAAGTCGGCCGGTGTGATGGTGACAACATGACCCAATGAGGGCCGATTGATCTATAAAAGAGGGTTTAGTCATATTTGCCCTATATATCTGAAAGCGTAGAAAAACGTCCTTAACTTTTACAACTCGAAGATGGACAAAATCTACAGTGATCAAGTTTGCTGAACCACATTCCAAGGTCTGACGATATTTGATCTAATATACATGGCTAGAATAATGAAGTTTGCTCAATCACATTCCAAGGTCTGACGATTTTTGATCTAATTTACATGGCTAGAATGATGAAGTTTGCTGAACCACATTTCCATGATCTGATATACATGTAAAGTGCAAATTTAAACGTAATTACTTACAATGTAAAGAATGTTTGATGAGCCATATATCTAAGATATTTCTCAAAATCATAAATCAAAGAATTCAAAATAAATAATGTAGTTTCTAAGGAAAAGTTTGCATTTCGGAAATATACTGGCCATAGGGAAGCCAGCATTTGACTATAAATAAAATTGCCAATTACTGCCGTAAATATACCACTTTTGTAGTGTAAGGGGTGGGGGGGGGGGGGGGGGGTGTTGAGTTTGAGGACTTATTCCCCTGACAGAAAAAATCCTCAACCTTATTGAGGATTCGAACCCGGGTCTCCAGCTTAAGAGCCTAGTGGTCTAAACGTTTGGTCAGCCGTTCCTCTTATCTATAAATGCTGACTGAAAAATATTTAGTCCTAAAAATGTATTTATGTTGATTCATAGAATTACAAGAAGGCCTCTGACAGGGTGCAACATGAAAATGCTAATTGCATGTCTCCAAAATATAGGATTAGATGAAAGATATTGGAACTATTAGTAATCTTCACTGGGAACAAACAGGAACAAACACAACATTGCCTAACCAGATAGAGTTACAAAGAGGGGTACGCCAGGGATGTGTGTTATCCCCAAGCCATTTCAACTAATATACAGAAAACATTTTTTGAAACAAGCTGAGGAAATGTCTGTATTGAACATTAATGGAAGAACTGTAAACAATCTGAGATACGCAGATGACACAATGTTACTAGCAGAAAGCGAGCAGGAGTTACAAGAACTAGTTGATAACGCCAACAGGCGGTGTGCAGCGTATAGTTTAGTCATTAACATTGAAAAAAACTGAAACAATGGTAATTAACAGCGAAAAGGCGCAGCTAAGTGTTAACATCACAGTTAACGGAGAGTTATTAGAACAAGTAACAATTTTCTGCTAAGAAAGAAGCGCCACAGAATTCAAAAAGAGAATATGAATGGCTTAAACTGTCTTCAATAAGATGCACAAGTTACTGACAGCTAGAGAGATAAACAACACACTAAAAATGAGAATTTTTAACTGTTATGTATACCCAATCCTGCTTTACGGTGCAGTAAACAAGTATATACAATTAGATTTGGTTTACGGATAAACGAGCTGTTCAATAGGTGGGGTTGGGATAGGAGTTGTCTTGTATCTCACTACTGAAACAGCCGTAAAGAATGTTTGGCCAGCTGCAGTTTTCAGTCGGTCCGTCAGACGCTGCATGACGTTATCACCTTGATAAATAAGTGCAATATATACTCGTAGTTTGGATACCGTAATTTCTTTCGGGGTAGGGTTGGGTGGGGTGGAATGATGTGCAATGCATTATTTGTATCCTCATTATTTAAGTGAAAAAGTAGCTAGAAAGTCGAACTAAGTCCCTGGAAATGTGGGTATACAAAAGAATATGTCGTATTTCTTGGAAACAAACGGTCCAATACAGAGGTTCTGGAAAGGCAAGAAATTAAAAGAGAAGGACTAAACTGAAAAAAAGAAGCAATTGAAATACTTTGGTCACAATAAAAGACATAACACACTTTTAAAAACCACACTGAAGGGAAAGGTCGAAGGCAAGAGAGCAAGAGGCAGGCAACGATACAAGTGGGAGGACAATGTCAAGAGATGGACGGGCAGCTGTCTAAGTAAGTGCAAAACCAAGACAAGAGACAGAGCGTGTTGGATTGATACATGGCTATAATAGTGAAGCCTCTTTAATCACAATCTTACGTTGGACAGTATCTGATCTAATGTTCATACCTACAACGATTAGGCTTGTTCAATCACATTCTTTGATCTGGTAATATCTGAGCTACTATACGTGGCTAAAATGATGAAGTTTTCTGAATCTCATTTCCAGGTTTGACAATATCTGAACTGCTGAGTTTGGTGATACTTATCTGGCACAACATTTGCTTAAATCCGTTGGTTTACGAGTCCGATGATCTGGCCATGTCACCCTTCATCGTGCAGCTAACATCTGGCACCCCACACGTGGCGTTCACACGAGTCACCTGCTGCATCACCGCATTCATTGCCCTGGAGAGATGCATGTGTGTGGTTCTTCCCTTGAAGGTGAGATGTGATTTTAGGGAGTTTCGTATCTTCGGTTGACGCGATGATTGTTTTAGAGCCGCATCCAACCATTGAAGTAACTAACTGTGATTCCAAACGCAAGAGTTTGTTAGTGACAGTTCTAACTAACCAACTGTGCTTCCAACGGTAAGAGTTTGTTAGTGACAGTTCTAACTAACCAACTGTGCTTCCAAAGGTAAGAGCTTGTTAGTGACAGTTCTAACTAACCAACTGTGCTTCCAACGGTAAGAGTTTGTTAGTGACAGTTCTAACTAACCAACTGTGCTTCCAGGGGCGAGAGTTTGTTAGTGACAGTTCTAACTAACCAACTGTGCTTCCAAAGGCAAGAGTTTCTTAGTAACAGTTCTAACTAACCAACTGTGCTTCCAAAGGCAAGAGTTTCTTAGTGACAGTTCTAACTACACTGCAAATGTATCACCTCAAACTTGCTCTTTTCATATGCTAGCAAAAACCGCACAGAATTTTACTAGCTGCTTCTCTTGGGAAGAAAAACGAATGAAACAGATTACAGACCGGCAAAACAATGGCTTAACCACTCATTTAATGCACAAGGCAGACGACAAAAGTACCAACACAAACAGTTCGCAGCTGGAATTGCAGTGTATCTTCTAAGGAAACAGCAGTTGTAACTAATCAGTATTTGCACACGACATGCAGCATAAGACACGATGAGTTATTTTGTAACAGACTACTCGCTTTTTTATGAGTGTGCAGTGCACGACAAAAACCATATTGGGCATAGTCGAAAAGCAAGTGTGCTAAAGTTATGGCTATACACAAGAGCAAGGGAAGCCACGGAAAGGTTAGGTAAACTTGAGCAAGAGAGACTAACAAACATTAAAAGTCTTGTCTTCTTTTTCTTTTGTGTCCCACGGCTGTAAGCTCCGGCGGGAAGTCCTGGCTGTTCGTCCATTTGGACTTTGGCTTTGTGACAGGGCCTGAGTTTTGCGTGTACATCCGTTTTACTGACTTATTTATGTGCAGCTGGTTGTTCCTTGCCTCTCGGCAGGTGCACTCCGACTTCGAAGGAAGTACCCAGTTAGTCAACTCCTACGACATGCTTGCTGGGAATGCAGTGGATCTATTCATGTTTTCCCCACAATAGAGACCTGGTGTATTGCGCAGGATGTCTGTTTATCAAGTGTACAATGATATTCAGTTATTCACCAGTCTGGTGAGATTGATGCAGTTGGGGGTGACGAGAGATTCTGGCAGATGCTCGAGGCTCAGATGAAAGGCAAGACGGACTTTTAATCAGAATGCTACTGGCACCATTAGTATCGGAACTCTTCGCTGGCTGCTGAAGATGGGGACGGAGCGTTATGGGAATGCCCCGAGCGCTGTGATGTCGGTTCTTGAATCAAATCAAATCATATCAAATCATTCAGTTATTATTTTTTTTTCTTTCAGGTTAAACTGATATTCACTGTCAAAAGGGTCACTATTATCATTATCACAATTTACATTGTGATATTGTCGGGCTACATGGCGCCAGTCTACTACACGACTAGATTCGCCATGTTACCACACCCAAGGAAACCCAACACGACCTGGCTAGGAATTGCATACACCGAAGACCAGCCGGTCGTTGAGAAGTTTTCGTTTGCCATCAACAACTGTTTGATTCCCTTCACCACATTCACTATCATCTCTGTATCAACTGTTGTTATGGTTAACTCCTTGCGGAGAAAAACAAAATGGCGTAAAATATCAACCGGACCAAACAATTCTAGTTCACCTTCTAGCCGGGATAAATCTGTTTCCAAGATGGTTGTGCTAATTGCCATTCTATTTATTGTCTGTTATGCTCCTGTCTGCCTGCTGTTTATTGGGAAACTTGTAGTTCCAGACATTTCTATACTTGGTAGCTATAGGAACCTGAATGGTGTCCTTATCTCATTCGCTTACATGTTGGAGACAATCAATGCTTCTTTCAACATCTTTATCTACTACAATATGAGCAGTAGATACAGAGAGGCCTTCAGACTCTTTATTTGTTTTATAATCATGAAAGATCAAGCACACGAAATAAAATGATTTGATCGCTGTAATTAATAAATAATTCTTATACCATGTTGGTAGATTGGTTGTTGTTGTTGTTGTTTTTGTTGTTGTTGTTCTTGCTGCCGCTGTTTTAATGATGAGAATAAAAAGAGAGTTACCAAATGGAAACAAACAATTGGAAAGAGTTACTGAAACAAAGAAAAATCACAAATATTTCAGGCTAACCTTAAAAGATAAACACTCTTTTCAAAGCCAAACTGGAAGAAATTGTCGAAGAAAGAAAGAAAGAAAGAAAGAAAGAGGTAGACAATGTTGCAGGTTTATGAACAACATCAAGAGATGGACGAACAGCAGTCTGGGAGAATGCGCTATTAAGAAAAGAAGCAGAGTGTGTCGGAAATCATCTGAATCCAATCTTCTTAGTGGAGACTGTCGTGAGGTGAGCAGCCACCCTACAAGCGACTCTGAAAACCCTCGCGCTCAGTCAAATTTCAAACTTAAACCCGTCCGGAAAGGTATATAGTCACGTATATTGATATATACCTTTATCTGGTAAAATAATACTTTCTAGACCCTCTAGTTGCTTTGATAAATCTTCATTTTCAAACTTGCAACTGTAGGTTGGCGAATTCTGGTATTTTATTTAGAAATTCCTGTAAACCGGTTTACTCTTTATGCAGGAATATAGGGGACTTCTTTCCTAGAGACGCTAGTTTGATTTTGAAAAAAAAAACATTCTTTCGCCTGATCCCAAAGTGTCAAGACGTGTAAACAGTCTATGTAGAAATTGGCGCATTCAAAGTTCCATTTCTATCTTGGAAGATTTCCTAAGCTTGGGATGATACCTCCTTAGAGATCAGGCAGACGAATCACAGTCCAGCCAACAACCACCAACCCATACCATTCTGTGCACCAAGAGTATCAGAAAAGTTCTGTATGCAGAGCCACTACCTGAACATGGCAAGAGCTTGTTTGTGAGTTCCAGGACCAGTGGACAATTGCAGACACCTATGTCATCAATCCAGAGAACCAGTCTTCAAGAGCTTTGTTGGGCTCTTCTGCATTTATTGTGTCATCACCTGTGAGACGGCAGTGGGCATCACTGTCTCCAAGAGCTTTGGTGGGCTCCTGTGCAGTTCCTGTGTCCTAGCTCGTGACAGTCAGCTGGTACCCGATCAAATCAAGGCCCAACTACTGATTGAGTCAACTACAGTCGAATCACCATGGACTGAGGGGAGCATCGACCTACGAACTGGGTTAAGTGATCTTGTATTCACCCTTCATGCTCTATTCCCACAGCACCTGATCAGACCGATGATGAACTCATGTACTCTCCTGAATCAAGATCTGGCTGCTTCAATATCTGGGTTGTGTCATTGATTCCTGAGCTCCACTCAATGAACTCTTGTTGATCTATTCACTATTATATGTATATATTGTACCGATTACATGCACAAATTTCATTCTAACTGGCTAGCTCTGATGATTGTGTGAGCAAAAAGTGTTATATGTGTTAACATGGTTATGATAGAGACGGCACCTGACTGACTGATTATTTAAATGTCTGACAAAACCTGACATCAGCTTCAAAGGTCTAGAGAATTAATACTTATAAGTGACTCGCTAACACCCGGGGTTCACAGAACAAAAATTCCCTTTTAGTAGCTTGCCCTTGCTTCCTAAGCAGTCAGCTTTCGAATGTCAAAACCAAAGCAAGGCGGTCTGCTCCCAAATCACATGCAGCAGGTATCGAAACCAGTACCCTGACATTACGAAGCGCATTCACAACGCCTAGGCCCCGTCTGACTATACAAAGAAGAGACACGATGAGTAATTAGCAATTACTGGCAAGGATGTAAATATTCTGACTAATCACACATGGATGCAGACCAGATTATCATCATCATAATTATCATCATCATCATCATCATTAACAACTTTTATTTTTGCTGTTAAATGTCATCGGGAGATATAGTTTTATAAATAGCATATTAATTCCAACATTAGGCTAACAGTGCCACATATGGACACTATCTAAAGCCCATGTAAACAAAATCACCACTTGCGAGATGAGATGCTTGAAAAAAGCAGCCAACCTGACCATCCGAGACCGAGTGAATAATGATAATATCAGAGAAATGATGATAACGAACACCTTGTACTAGATTCAACAAGAAACAACAGATCAAGTGGTTTGGCCCTCTCGTTAGACTGCAGCAAGATCAGATCCAATCACAAGCAACGCATCCCAAGAGCAAGAGGTCCATCGCGAAAACAATGGATCGACAATATTACAGACATTCTAAGCCATCATGGCTTGACAATAGTCAGTGGCAGCAAGCCTTCGCTGGATCGCAAATTATTCCTTCCCACGACGCTAAACGACAGAAGTGGTTTATGATGATGAAGAATAGAAAAACAAAAAGGACATAATTTAGACATAAGGGACAAGGAGAAGAAAGTGATTTAGCAGGAAGAGACTGGCAGAGACTGAAGTAACACACACAGGCAGGGAAAGGATTAAAGTAATATATATATATATATAAACCTATTGGTAGACAAATTGATAAATAAATTGCGTGCCTTCTCTTGAATGCGGTTTGGGGAAGTACATTTACTACTGTAACGAATTGTCAGCAGAACTTCTCAAAGTAGATCCCAACACAACTGCTAGCATTCTAGAACCATTGTTCAAGGATATTTGGGAAAAAGAAGTGTTGCCTGATGACTGGACTGAAGGAACAATAGTCAAAATCCCCCAAAAAGGAGACTTAGCAGACTGCAATAATTAGAGGGGAATTACTCTACTCTCAGAACCAAGCAAAATATTTTGTAAAATCATCATAATACGGCTTGAAAAAGGAGTAGATAAATCCCTACGAGTGGAACAAGCAGGATTCAGAAAGGGCAGAGGAACAACTGAGCACATCTTCGCCATACGGAACATTTTAGAACAATGCAACGAATGGCAGAGAAGTATATATATTAATTTTGTGGACTTTGAGAAAGCTTTTGACAGCGTCCATAGAGACAATGTGTGGAAAATTTTACGACATTATGGAATTCCAGAAAAAAATAGTCAACATCATTGCTCTCTTCTATAAAGACTTTTCCTGCAGTATAAAAAATTACAACACATCTTTCCCAGTAATGACGGGTGTAAGACAGGGATGTGTTATGTCATCTCTCCTCCTCAACCTTGCGATTGATTGGATACTAAAGAACACAGTAGACAGGACATTAAGAGGCATACGATGGACTCCATTCACCATGCTTGAGGACCTTGATTTTGCAGATGATATAGCACTCCTATCACATAAACATGAACATATACAAGAGAAAAGTAACAGACTAAACTGCATAGCAGAAATGGTGGGACTGAGAATAAATACAAAGAAAACTAAGATCATAACAAACAGTCCAAACCAACAACCAGTGACCATAAGTAACCAATCACTTAAAAATGTAGAACATCTTGGCAGTGTGGTGTCCCTACTGGGAGGGACAGAGGAAGACATACAGTCACGTCTGAATAAAGCTAGAGCTGCTTTTGGAAAGATGAGGCAAATCTGGAAATCCAACAATTACTGCAGAGGAACGAAACTCCGACTCTACAAGAGCATCATTTTGCCAGTTCTTCTCTATGGAGTGGAATGCTGGAGAATGACCAAAAAGGATGCACACAAGCTGTCCACCTTCAACCACACATGTCTACGTAGAATTATCAAAATTTTATGGCCAGATACAATCTCAAACACTAAACTACTTCAAACCACAAACCAAGAAACTTTAGACAGTATGATTACCAAGAGAAGATGGAAATGGCTTGGCCACGTTATAAGAATGACTTCTGATATACCTGCCAAAACAGCTCTCACATGGACACCAGAGGGAAAGAGAAAACAGGGGCTTCCAAAAACAACATGGAGACGAACGATGGAAAGTGACCTGAGTGCGGCATCTTTGACATGGAAAACTGCATTGAAGATTGCACAGGACAGGAAAGCATGAAAAGTCAAATCAATGGTGTGGCTATGGGCACTAAAATGGGCCCTAGTTATGCCTGCCTCTTCATGGGTTTTCTGGAATACCAGGTGTGGCTACTGTACACAGGTCGAGTTCCTGAATTGTATAGGAGATATATTGATGATGGTTTTGGTGTCACCGATATGTCAGTAGTGGAACTGGAAAACTTCATTGAATTCTTCTCGAATTTTCACCCCAGTATCCAACTAACCCACCATATTTCTTCCTCTTCAGTCAATTTCTTGGACCTTTCAGTTTCTATCAACCCTCGTGGTCTCACTACATCGGTCTACTATAAACCGACCGACTCCCATGCCTTTCTACTCTATGACTCCTCTCATCCTCGGTCTTGTAAGGACGCCATTCCTTTCTCTCAACTCTTGCGTCTTCGACGATTATGCCAGGATGATGATGACTTTCACAGTAGGGCCCACGAAATGATGAATTTCTTCCGATCACGTGGATATCCTGAGTCTGTCTTAGAATCTGCCTTCCGCCGCTCCCAGAGCATCAGTCGGGTGGATGCTTTCATCCACAGGCCTAAACGGCAGAACCTTAGACCCATACTTTCCTTAACTTACCACCCTCATAACATTGCTATCAAGAACATCCTATTCCGCCATATGTCTATCCTCCGAGCGGACCCAGTAACCAACGCTGTGTTTTCAGAGACACCTCTACTGGCATATAAGCGGGACCGCAACCTCAGAGATTTACTGGTACACAGCAGAGTACGGGGACCCGCCCCAACTCATCCGGGCACTAAGGCTTGCCTTAGATCTCAGTGCAACACCTGCCCATACGTGCTGAATACTTCAGATGTGACTTTCCCTAAAGGCACTTTTAGCATAAAAGATGAATTCTCCTGCACTAGTAGGAACGTCATCTATGCTATCATCTGCAAACGGTGCAACATCAAGTACATCGGGGAAACCGGCCTTCGCTTAGCTGACAGGTTTCGCCAGCACCTTCATGACATCACTAACCAAACAGCCAGGCCAGTTTCCACTCATTTCAACAGCGCTGACCATCGGGGGACCGCTGACATTCAGGTCACGGCCATCAGATCCTGCTCGTCTGACGATCGACATCGGAAAACTTTAGAAAACCGACTTATATATTTGATGGGTAACCTCTCACCACTAGGCCTTAACACCCAACATAGCTTCGTATAAATTACCAGTGTCCCGGTAACGCACCCTTATCCCCCTCCCCCTCCCCACGACACCCACGCCCATCCCACGTTAGTTTCTGACTGTCATGATATTCCAGTTACATAGCATGAGGGTTATCCCCTAGGTCTCGACAGATTATGTTGCTGGTTGCTTGACACTACATAATATACTTGGATACTAGTCTCTCTCTCTCTCTCTCTCACTCTCTCTCTCTCACTCTCTCTCTCTCTCTCTCCCCCCCCTCTCTCTCTAGGTATATACCAAGTTTTCTCTGGTCTTCCCTCTCCTTACTCTTCTCCCCTTCCTCTCCCCCTTTCTGTTTTGTTTCTCCCCTACCCCCCCCCCCTCTCTCGTTCTCTATCTTCTTCTCTTTTCTCTCCCCTATTCATACAACCTTTCATTCATCAATTCATTTTTCCTCGTTACATATGGATGCACTGTCCTAATGTGGAACAACTTCGTGATAGTGTTGGAACGCACTCCTCCTATACAGTGTACATATCTCGTTTTGACTACCGAGAGGGTAAGTATGTGTACACATTGGGGGTATGCACTTCTGACTCGACAGATATTGGGTATAACAGTCATCCTTACTGTCTCTGTGTGACATCAGACAGTCAGATAGAAGCACTGCATCACTAGACCCTGGTTCACGCGATGTCAGATTACCATACATTCAGACCCATCCATCTACCCTTCCATCCTCTCGTCCACCCATATATCATATCATTCATTCATCCCAATCCACTCAGCCTATTATTCGATGTGTCCATCCATTCATCGCTCCCCACGTTTCTTTGCACACATACCCGATGTACAATCCATCACTAGTCTCGGCTACCTACTCAGCAGGTATCTCAGGCAACACGATGTTGTTGCGCGAAGCTCGATTGATACTTTAAAAAACAATCACCCTTACTGTCTTTACTTGCTTGATGACAGTAAGAGAGAAGCATCACAGTATGAGACCCTTGTTTGGACCTGTTTAAATCCCCGGCTCTCTAGCGTAGTTGGCTAAACCGGATTGCGCGGTGAGCGGGTGACGAACTCCATGTGGTCCGGGGGTAGGCATATAAGCCACATTTCTCCTAGCTTTACGGTATTTAAAATGGAATCAAGGCCGAAGGGTTGCGATATCCATAATACCGAGCCTAAGGATTAACAACTCATGGCTTCTGGATACTACAACAAAGCAACAAACCTATTTTGATATATCAGCATACATATAGGCAGATCCATCCATCCATCTACCATTGCATCTATCTACGAACGTAACCATCGTCCCGCCCATTCATCTACCCACACCATTTATCTCACCATCCACTCAATGCTATATTTCACCGCTTCCTTCCATTCTGGCTGTTACCAGCCTTACACTTGGGCTCTACCAATACTTTGTATAAAAATCACCCTTACTGTCTCTATTTGATAGCGGACAGTAAGAGAGAAGCAATGTGTTACTAGACTCATGTTTTTACCTCATCTCATATTTGATCAATCAATCCATCCATCTACGATACCATTCATCCACTAATACAGTCATCCATTATTCCATCCATTCATCTACCCACCCATCCATTCATCTACCATTCCATTCATCCACTAATACAGTCATCCACCATTCCATCCATTCATCTACCCACCCATCTATCCAGGACACACTCGCCTATCCACACCACCATCCACACATGCTGTTTTCCCATCTATCCCTCCATCGCTTCCTTACACTCTGGTTGTTACCAGTCTTACTCTCGGGCTCGACTGATTACTTTTGTATAACAAGCATCCTTACTATCTCTATTTGATAGCTGACAGTAAGAGAGAAGCATTTATCTATCTATCTATCTATCTATCTATCTATCTATCTATCTATCTATCTATCTATCTATCTATCTATCTATCTATCTATCTATCTATCTATCTATCTATCTATCTATCTATCTATCTATCTATCTATCTATCTATCTATCTATCTATCTATCTATCTATCTATCTATCTATCTATCTATCTATCTATCTATCTATCTATCTATCTATCTATCTATCTATCTATCTATCTATCTATCTATCTATCTATCTATCTATCTATCTATCTATCTATCTATCTATCTATCTATCTATCTATCTATCTATCTATCTATCTATCTATCTATCTATCTATCTATCTATCTATCTATCTATCTATCTATCTATCTATCTATCTATCTATCTATCTATCTATCTATCTATCTATCTATCTATCTATCTATCTATCTATCTATCTATCTATCTATCTATCTATCTATCTATCTATCTACCTACCTACCTACCTACCTACCTACCTACCTACCTACCTACCTACCTACCTACCTACCTACCTACCTACCTACCTACCTACCTACCTACCTACTACCTACCTACCTACCTACCTACCTACCTACCTACCTACCTACCTACCTACCTACCTACCTACCTACCTACCTACTACATCTACCTACCTACTACCTACCTACCTACCTACCTACCTACCTACTATCTACCTATCTATCTATCTATCTCTATCTATCTATCTATCTATCTATCTATCTATCTATCTATCTATCTATCTATCTATCTATCTATCTATCTATCTATCTATCTATCTATCTATCTATCTATCTATCTATCTATCTATCTATCTATCTATCTATCTATCTATCTATCTATCTATCTATCTATCTCTATCTATCTATCTATCTATCTATCTATCTATCTATCTATCTATCTATCTATCTATCTATCTATCTATCTATCTATCTATCTATCTTTCTAGCTGTCTGTCTGTCGATATTTGTTTGCAAGCACAGGCACCACTTATATTCCACGCGGATGGACTAAGGTCATCCCCACAACCCAACCCCGGTTACGCCCTATAGGCCAACCCCTCCCTCCCTCCTTAGACACTTAGTGTACGCTGTTGGCGTCCAGCCGTCCCTTTTTTTTGCCCCTACCTGCGCGTTGGAGGTATATAGGCTGACCGTCGTTTCATTTGAACGAAGATTTTTCGCCAGGGACACTAGATGAGTATCGTTAATTTTATACATTAGAGTCCTATGTAGTCACTTCATAGTTAGAGCTTATTTGTGTATGTGTACTGTGTTGTCCTTTATGTGCTGATGAAGGCTAATCGCCGCAACGTCCTTTGTTTGTTTATTGTTATCGATTTTGTAAAGCTAACATAAACTAATTGTTGTTTCTTACCAACTTTTTCTCTTCCCTATAATTTTCTACTCCTTATAAAAACTTCTCTGAAGCCTCATGTTCCACTAGGCATAACGAGAACTGATGTTGACTGATGATTTACTACTGTGTTAGGGAATACTCCGTGCTAAGGCCCCAAACTCCAGCACTGTTCCAGTCTCGGGTCACTGCCGGTGAGCAACGACAACGGTATTTTTCTAACCGGCCGCAACAGAAATCAAGTTGCAGTGGTCAAGACAGTTAACAAATTCCGAAATTACAGGACTGTGTCGTCATAACTAATTGCTTGAAAATTTAACTTTCGTGTGTACGTTTTCTTTTGGCGTGCAGCATTTAAAATTGCTAAGGTTTATCCTCTGCTTAAATCTGGTTTAGCTGACAACAATTCTCTAGGCAACTATAGACCCATTTCACTACTATCTTCACTATCTAAACCACTAGAGAAACACATACATAAAATAATGTTTCAGCATTTAAATAACAATAGTCTAATAGTCAATAGCCAGTAAGGGTTCAGACCTAAACACTCTTGTCAAACTGCGCTGACAAAAATGACAGACAACTGGCACCTTAACATCAACAATGGCCAAATTTGTGGTGCCGTATTTGTTGACTATAAGAAAGCTTTTGACATGGTTGATCACAATATTTTAATTAGTAAACTAAAGACCTTAAAAACCAACGAAAATTTAGTGACATTAATAAAGTCATTTTTGTCTGATAGGCAGCAGGTAGTCTCCCTCAGTAACCGTTATTCAAAACCCACACAGTTAAATATAGGCGTCCCTCAGGGTTCAACATTGGGTCCACTACTGTTTGCTACTTATATTAATGACCTTCCGTTACATCTCAGCATAACATGTGATCTGTTTGCTGACGACTGTACAATATATACTAGTCATGACAATTGTAATTAATTCGAACGTTCTTTACAGAAAGAAATAGATAAACTCATAAAATGGAGCAATGATAATCGCATGCAAATTAACATTAATAAAACTAAATCTATGGTGATAACAACTAGGCAAAAGCTACAAACATTAGCTGTACACAAACCACTGCTTGAGCCTTTCATTGACAAGCTACCTATTGTTAATGTAGTTGAACACAAAACATTAGGTGTTTTAATTGACAGCCATCTAACTTGGAGTTCCCATGTTCATGCCATGACCAAAAAACTAGCACAAAAAGTATATCAACTTGGAAAAATGCAGCACTTTCTGGACGAAAATACACGTAAAATTTTTTACGTATCCTAAATTCAAAACGCATATTGACTATTGTTCCACAATTTGGAATGGCTGCTCCAAATCTAATGTCAAACCGCTGAGTTCTCTACAAAATAGGGCCTTACGCCTAGTTTCCGATAGAAACTACGTCGAGAAAAATCTTTTATATGGACATCTAAGGCTTCTGCCATTTAGTAAACGTTTAATTTTTAATAAGGCCAAATTTATTCACAAAATCTTATCTAAAGATACTCCAAATTACATCGACCGATTTATTCAATCTAATCCTAATAATTATGTACAAACTATCGAACTATTGCCCTGATCAGTCATGCAAGTAAAATTCTACTAAAAAGTATAATGAGAAGACTGCATAAGAAAATGGAAGAAGAGATTAATGTAGCTCAGGCTAAATTTAGACAGGGAAGAGGAACAGGAGATCATATATTCAACATGCGTTTAATAATAGAGAAGTGTAGAGAATTTAATGTAAATCTGTTCTTATGTTTTGTGGATTATTCAAAAGCATTTGACTGTGTACAACATCAGAAGCTTTGGGAAATCATGAGGAATATGGGCTTTCCATCACATATAGTGCAGCTCATTAAAATGCTCTATCATTAAGACCAACAAGCAGCAGTCAGAATAGATGGAGAGACATCAGACTGGTTTGGCATCAAGCAAGGAGTCCGTCAGGGATGTGTGCTGTCACCGTATTTGTTCAACCTGTACGCCGAAAATATAATGAGAAATGTAAGAGACGATATAAACAAGGAACAATGTGATGCCCTAAACATCGGTGGTCATGAAATACCAGAAATTCGTTATGCTGATGATACAGTATTACTATCAACATCACAAAATGGTTTAGAAAACTTATTAACCTCACTCCAAAGAAATAGTGAAAATCATAACTTATTTCTTAACATAGCAAAAACAAAGATAATGCATACAAACAAAACTGCCATGGAGAAGGAAATATATGTTAATGAGGAAAGATTGGAAGTGGTGGAAAATTTCGAATATCTTGGGTCACTGGTTACCAACAATGGTGACACAATGAAAGAAATTAAACGGCCACTATCAATTGCTCTTCAAAGACTAAAACAACTGAATAAATTATGGAATTGTACAGATAGAATTACAAAGGTCAGATTTTTAAGAGCATGCATCTTTCCCATTGCAACATACGCCTGTGAGACCTGGACACTTACTAAACAAGCGGAACAGCGCATAAATGCATTTGAATATAAATGTTACAGACAGGTTCTAAGAATATCTTGGGTAAAGAAAAGAACAAATGCATCCATACTTCAAGAACTGAATATTGAAGAGGGTTGGCTAGTAAAGACAATAAAACAAAGAAAATTGAAATATTTTGGTCACTTGAAACGTCATGGAAGTCTGGAGAGAACAATAATGGAGGGGTATATGCCTGGGAAGAGAGGAAGAAGAAGGCCAAGGAGAAGATGGGTGCAGGATGTGGCAGATGATCTCCAGATGGGTGTATCAGACGCAGGACATCTTGCTCAGGATAGGAAGGTTTTCCGGAGGGTTGTTATGGCAGCGAGGTTCCGCGAGGGACATGCTACTGAATGAATGAATGAATGAATCCTAATAATAGCAAGCGACTGGGTTTATCACATTTGCCTAAACCCAGAATTGATTTATTTAATTAAAACAAGTCTAGCATATTCTGCTGCTCATTTATGGAACCATCTTCCACTCGATCTGAAAACTACAAAAAGTCCTTACCCATTTAACCGCAAACTCTTTCATTTCATGATTATCAGTGATTACATGCCACCTTAAATGTAGTTAATAATCCACAATGCATTACTAGTTATAATTAATTGCAGTACGTATGATATGTTTGTATGCGTAATATGTGTGACATGCAGGCGTGTGTAGGCGTATTTGTGTATGTATAATTCTGTGTATGCATGGGTAACTGTATAAGTTTGTGTGTATGTATCTGTGTGTAGGTGTGTGTCTGTGAGTGTGTCTGTTTGTCTGTATGGTGTCTGCGTGCGTGTCTGTGTGTGTGTACCTGTGTATGTGTGGGTGTTGCGTATGACAATGTGTGTCTGTTTCCCTGCCTGCGTATGTGTTTGTGTGTGTGTGCCCGTGACTGTATGTGTGTGTGTCTGTATGTGTCTGGGTTGTATGTGTGTGTTTTAGAGCGTGTGTATGCATGCATGCATGCATGCATGTATGTATGTATGTATGTATGTATGTATGTATGTATGTATGTATGTATGTATGTATGTATGTATGTATGTATGTATGTATGTATGTATGTATGTATGTATGTATGTATGTATGTATGTATGTATGTATGTATGTATGTATGTATGTATGTATGTATGTATGTATGTATGTATGTATGTATGTATGTATGTATGTATGTATGTATGTATGTATGTATGTATGTATGTATGTATGTATGTATGTATGTATGTATGTATGTATGTATGTATGTATGTATGTATGTATGTATGTATGTATGTATGTATGTATGTATGTATGTATGTATGTATGTATGTATGTATGTATGTATGTATGTATGTATGTATGTATGTATGTATGTATGTATGTATGTATGTATGTATGTATGTATGTATGTATGTATGTATGTATGTATGTATGTATGTATGTATGTATGTATGTATGTATGTATGTATGTATGTATGTATGTATGTATGTATGTATGTATGTATGTATGTATGTATGTATGTATGTATGTATGTATGTATGTATGTATGTATGTATGTATGTATGTATGTATGTATGTATGTATGTATGTATGCATGCGTGCGTGCGTGCGTGCGTGCGTGCGTGCGTGCGTGCGTGCATGCATGCATGCATGCATGCATGCATGCATGCATGCATGCATGCATGCATGCATGCATGCATGCATGCATGTATGTATGTATGTATGTATGTATGTATGTATGTATGTATGTATGTATGTATGTATGTATGTATGTATGTATGTATGTATGTATGTATGTATGTATGTATGTGTGTGTGTGTGTGTGTGTATGTATGTATGTATGTATGTATGTATGTATGTATGTATGTGTGTATGTATGTATGTGTGTGTGTGTGTGTGTGTATGTATGTATGTGTGTGTGTGTGTATGTATGTATGTTTGTAGATGTATGTGTGTACTGGGTGCCTATGTGTTTGTGTGTAAGTGAGTGATTTGGCTTGTGTGTGTATGTGTGTTCGCGCGTGAGCGTGCGCACATATTTTACCAGCCATGCTTTTGTTTTTGACTTTATATATATAATATGCATATTATTACATAAATATAATTGCTTCATTTATGAAATACAACTGCTGTGCGAAAGATGGAAGTTTGGAAGGGCCGAATGTAAGACAGGCCTGCGTGCCTAATTTGTAACCCTTTGAAAATAATCATTTATTGGATATTATGTACCATCATCCCGCTGCGTCTTTTTTCTCCGTGACTGCATTTGTTGCGATCTGCGTGTGTGAATTAAAAGACTCACCGTGTCTTAAAGAAGTACAAACACATTCACTTTTTCTGTCTGGTGTCACAGCCTATAATAATTTTTTAGCTTCACGCTAGCGTAACAGTTTTAATCAATGTTCTAAACCAATTATTACACTTTTTTGAAGTCTGTGGGAACTATTTTTACTCTTTAATTTCACTAGCTGATTTTCACAGCCTGCTTTCTCTACGAAATTTCTCTTTCCTTTCATTAACCGACGTAGTCTGCTGCACAACCAAACAAAGCACCTTTAATGTACAATTCAAAAGGACATTACAATCTTCACGAAATAATATGTTTGACATATCGTCTGTTCCTTTTCATGTGATCCCAGTCAATCTGGTCGTGTAATCAGCTATGAAGCAAATATAACCGGGTTGTTTTTCTTTCTTGCACACCTCACATAGATCGCACGTGAGCCTGCTCCTGCTGCTTGACCTCTGCTATGGCAAAGGTTAACCAGACAACAGTGGACAACACTGTTCCAGAGGATGAATTAATTAGCGACGACCTTCGGGTTATTCTGCTGACCGTTAACTTCTGTTACATCTGCCAGTTCATCGACGTCGTCGGGACAGCAACAAACATCGTTAACATTATCTGTTTTATCAAACAAGGTTTTAGGGACACCGTTAACATTAGTCTGTTTGGTAAGCAAGTCTATTATAATTTTAATCAAGTAAAAGAAAACAACTAGTGATATCAGTAAAGATAACAAATTCACCGCTAGTCAAAAAAGAGGAGCGTGGGGGAGGGGAGTGGGGGCCATTTTGGTTCATCACCACATTAAGTGTCACACTAGGATGTGTCCTCTCAGTATTGCTCTGTATTACCTTTATGGACATAATTATACAGAATACAAGAGAAGACATTGGAGAAAGGAATCAACTGGTTTTGCACATGATTGTCATCTAATACACAAACAAGAAAAGAACCTACAACATCACAGTGACTCCTTGTATCATAACTGAACATGAGGTGTTGTGAAAATGTTACTAAAAGAAACAGAACACCCTAAACATATATGTAACGCCGCTACAAACAAGTGTAGGAATGCAAACACGGAAGCATTTTTATAGAAGCTGGCGACCTCGATTGAGAAACCAAGGGTCTGGTCCAGAAGGTGAATTATGTCACACTCTTTTTGTTTTGCTCAATTTAGGTGTCTCCTGAGAAAAAATGCGAAGAATATCATTGAAAATAGAAAAACAAAAGAAGCAGTTCTTATCGGGACAGATCAAAATGGTAAACTTATCAGAACAGTTAACCTAGACAGGCAATATTTGTTAGATATTTTATGAGAAGGAACCAGAAAACACAGAACGCCAGGCATAGGACTTCAGCTCACGAAAAGTGTCAGCACAAAAGAAAAAACAGAAGTTCCATTTCTACTTCAGTATCTTATCGGGTGTTTGGTAAGCCAAATGAAGGACCATTTTCCATGTCATTAAGCATACTGGACACATAGGGCTAGACCTATACATTTAGACCAATCAGCACTTGGTGGGTGATGTGGTCAGCATCACGCCTTTCGCCTTTACTTCCTAGAACTTTACCTGGTACGCATTAAAGGCTGGGTCGGCTTGAGAGGTACGGCTGACTGACATTCTACCCCACCAGGACATCACACAAGCGATAAACACCCGATGACACAAAGTGCCACCATGTGGATGAGGATCGCCGTGGAGAGGTCCCAGAAACCGCGTTCAGACAATTAGCCATATTTATGGTCTGCCTATATTGCGGCCCCTGGCAAAAGCCAGGGTGGGGCTTCAAATAACAAAAACATTGGTCCTAAAAAGGACGAAACTTGAATTTCAGGCCTGAGAGGTAAAGGACAAGCCTAGAAAACAAAACATCCAGCTTTTTGCGAATCTGAAACGTCAACCAACGGATCTGCATGCGAGCGTCTAGCGCAATGTTTTCACAGAGTGGGCGCTACCACATCTAGAGGCGCTGGGTGGGAAGAAGGGACGGTGTCTGCTTCGAATAAAATTTGAGGAAGGCAGGGAATTTCAAGGGGGCGATAGTGGCCTTAGTGCAGTTTGAGGTATTGCCAGAAAATAGGGGAAGCTGGAGAGAGAGAGAGACAGAGAGAGAGAGAGAGAGAGAGAGAGAGAGAGAGAGAGGGGAGGGGGGGGAGGGAGAGACAGAGAGAGTCATACAGAGTAAGAGACAGCCTTTTCTGAGATAAACCGTTTGTACCAGTTCCAATGAAGTGTTACAGATTAAAATCCTAATAACTGATTCATTTTACATCAAACAACAAGAAGAAACAGTTATAACTAGGGCTTTACACAGTATACACAGTACTGGCACCTTTATGGACAGCATGTTTAGGGTGACTGAGGAGAATGATTACGGTTTGGGGAGAACGGCTTTGCGAGGAGTTAGCACGGGATCTGACCGACGGTCAACACTCAAGGAAAGGACGAGACGGATATACAATCAAACAGTTACTGGTGCCATTGGAACGTTTGCTGCTGAAGATGGGGACGTACGCCTTTTAATGAGGGTGTCTCGAGTGCTATGATGTCGATTCTTATTTCAAAATTAAACATTGAACATTTTGTGATTGTTATAGAAACTCTGCTGTGAGTACCACCACCTCATTTTTCGTATTCGATTAAAAAAAAAAGAGATAAATACATTGACAGCGTGTCTAGAAACAGAGGGAGGGAGAAAAATACTGTCATGATAAATAAAGGTAAAGGTAAAGTCGGGAGATGTAAACAAGAGTCATTGGACACGGTTATAAACCATTAGTGCTCTGCCACCAGTACGGACAGCTGATAAGAAATTGTTCGCCTATGTCGCCTTTCACACGTAACTGCGTAGCTACAACGACGTTCCTCCATTTACCCCAGAGTGTTAAATCTGGTACCCATTTCCTAGAGTCTGTGTAAAGCCCGGGAACCGCCCTGTTTCGGACACCGGCTGTAGGCTGCAGCGACTGCAGCTGGATTCGAAAACGAGCCGCATATCGACTGCGCTAACGCGGCCCGTTGTCATGATAATTGATTCTTCCAATCATGTAGAAAGGCAGGTCATGGCCGTGTATGCTTTTCAGCTTGGCACATGATGATTGATAGTAATAGTTACAATATCAAGAGGGCGTTGAGTTAATTCTTCAATTGGAAAGGGGGCGGTTGGCCAAAGAAGGTTTAAGAACCAATGGTCTAGCCATTACACCATGCGGACATATGGCAAGTAAGTAAACTAAAGGATTCTTTTCCAAGCCTTTATGAGTAGTGGGCATATAGGGCCAGACTTTATAGACCAGTTGGCTAGAGGGTAATGTCATCAACATCACACCGGCCGCCTTTACTTTCCAAGATTTGATCTGTTGCCCCCTCAAGGTTGCGTGACGTGGGAACCAAGGTCGGTTTTGACCGGTTCCGTTCGGACTCGACCCCATTACATTCTGATCTGCATTCGAGTGTCTGGCCCCTACATCACGACTGCTCCCGGGGTATGGGGCACTAGAGCTATACTTGTGTTCAGACAAACTGGCACAAGGAGGGTGACTGGTGAATATTACATCAGCCGAGTTTTTTTCTTTGAAATTTTATGGTACCCAATTTAGACTAAGTCAACCGGCGAGTCAAGTTCAGATTTAATGTGATGCCGATTTGTCACAAATATTTTGGGAATTTGTAAACGAAGAAGAAAGGAACGAGTAAAAGGACGGTAAGGAACTAAATAAAAATAATACTCTAATAATAATAATAGAAGTAATAATAATAATAATAGTAATAATAATAATAATCAGAAGAAGAAATTGACCAAGAAGTAGAAATAGCAGCAGTAGTAGCAGTGGTAGTAGTAGTAGTGGTAGTAGTAGTAGTAGTAGTAGTAGTAGTAGTAGTAGTAGTAGTAGTAGTAGTAGTAGTAGTAATAGTAGTAGTAGTAGTAGTAGTAGTAGTAGTAGTAGCAGCAGTAGTAGTAGTAGTAGTAGTAGTAGTGGTGGTGGTAGTAGTAGTAGTAATAGCAGTACTGCTACTACTACTACTACTACTAATACTACTACTACTACTACTACTAGTAGTAGTAGTAGTAGTAGTAGTAGTAGTAGTAGTAGTAGTAGTAGTAGTAGTAGTAGTAGTAGTAGTAGTAGTAGTAGTAGTAGTAGTAGTAGTAGTAGTAGTAGTAGTAGTAGTAGTAGTAGTAGTAGAAGAAGAAGAAGAAGAAGAAGAAGAAGAAGAAGAAGAAGAAGAAGAAGAAGAAGAAGAAGAAGAAGAAGAAGAAGAAGAAGAAGAAGAAGAAGAAGAAGAAGTAGAAGAAGAAGAAGAAGAAGTAGAATAAGAAGAAGAAGAAGAAAAAAAGAAGAAGAAGAAGAAGAAGAAGAAGAAGAAGAAGAAGAAGAAGAAGAAGAAGAAGAAGAAGAAGAAGAAGAAGAAGAAGAAGAAGAAGAAGAAGAAGAAGAAGAAGAAGAAGAAGAAGAAGAAGAAAAGAAGAAAGAAGAAGAGGAAGAAGAAAAGTATGATAATGGAGAAAAAAGAAGAAGGGGTCGGAGAAGAGATCAGGAAAAGAAAAAAAGCAGAAAGAATCAAATGAGCGAGAGAAACAAAAAATATAAAATACAGTAACAAGATAAATAAAGGCAGACAGAAAGGCAGACAGAAAGGCAGACAGAAAGGCAGACAGAAAGGCAGACAGAAAGGCAGACAGAAAAGAAGAAAGACATGTCAGTCATACACCTGTATAACTATTTCACACTGGTTAAACGTCTCCTTCAATGCTTCTTTTCCCAGCCTTGTCGGTGGCTGACCTGGTCTGTCTCCTGATCCTCCTCTGGAACAACATCCTCCTCAACCCATTGATCTACACCTTACCCTTCTTCCCATTAGATCAGTTTGAAATCGTTGTCATCACCGCCGTCTGGCCACATGTTGTATTTGCTCGCATCAGTGCTTGCATCACTGCTTTCATCTCCACTGAACGATGTCTGTGTGTTGCGTTTCCTCTTAAGGTAAGTAACCACGCGTATTGTCTGCCTTCTGTTGTATTCGTGTTTCTTGTTAACAATTCATTTCTCTACATAACCTGCTTTTTTGTTTTGTTTTGTTTTTGAGATAATGAACTTATACCACGGTTAATAATAATATTGTCGAAATCCGATGAATGCATAAGTTTATGAATGAATGAAGCAAGAAGGGACATCACTGCACTCAGGGTATTCCCACGTTTGCTCCGTCTCCAGTGTGTCGATATGCTAATAGTACTAGCTGCAAATCCTCATTAAAAGTCCGCTTATGTTTCCTCACACGGCCTTGCCCCCCCCCCCTCCCGCCGTCCCATCCCATTGCCTGCTGAACTAGTCTTTCATTGTATGGTTACTGTGTTCTGTTGCACTGTCCACTTGATCTCAGTGTGCCTTCTCTCCGTCAGCTTTATCATAAAGTAGCTCATCACCAAAGGGACCGTAAGAGCGCATGAATGAAAGCTTAGTTACGCTTTATTTGGGCCGAACATCGTAACAAGTTCCGGAAAATGCATTTTATGTTTGCTCGCCCATGAAATACGTTCTTACTGTTTACATTATCCCAGTCGTGTCTACATTATATTATCTGCGCCTGATCCAAACCCTTCATCTTTAGCCAAATAAGAGTGCATGGAACATACAGACGCAATTCAATACATGTCCGTTTTGGTGACGGACTAGCTTAGAGGCACCAAAGACCGTTTGTGATCTTTCAGAGCAGGTTCGTTTTGTCGGCTGAACTGCCCAAGGCAATACACACTGTAATAATGGAAAGTCAATGGTGTTATTTTAGGACAAGTACAGAAATTTAAGTATCTGGGCACATGGATAACATCAGATGGAAGATGCATAACTGAAATAGGAAACAGTGTTGGACAGGCAAAAACTGCATTTTATAAAATGAAAAACATCTTGTGCAATATATCCTTGTCATTGAGAGTTAGAAACAGAATTCTTGCTTGCTACATACATCCAGTTTTAACATATGGATGTGAATCCTGGACAATCGGTAGGCAGGCCAAACAATTTTTAGAGGCCTCAGAGATGTGGTTTTACAGAAGAATGCTTAGAAAACCTTGGTCAGCCAAAAAGAGCAACCAAGAGGTTTTGAAAGAGGTGGGAGCCCAAAGACAACTTATCACAGACATCAAAAGGAGACAGTCATCATTTTTCGGCCATGTTATGAGAAGAGGGAAAATAGAACATGTTGTGACCACTGGAAAGATCTGTGGGAAAAGGGATAGAGGAAGACAACGAGAGAAGATGCTTGACAGTCTTGTTGCATGGCATGGAGGTGTGTCGGCACACGAACTGATACATGCTGCAGGAGATTGCAGATTATGGAGAGGCATGATCGCCCACGCCAGTCGGCAAGGCACCTGATAATGATGATGAATAATGGAAAACCCAAGAAACCCAAAATAATGTCACGGATGACGTGGCGTAGAGGGCCAGAAGACCATATAAAGCGAGGGACGCAGGAAAATGATGTCTTTAGTGTATTTCGTGTTTTTATGAATTAAGATGAGCGGAAGGCATGAGATTGGAAGGAACGTTTGAAGACGAGAGAGGATAGGAAATCAGTTGATGTTTAGACACGTATGTGTGCGGTCGAATGCAGAGGAACGATTGTGAAGAATGCGGATTGCCTGACTACGTTTAGGGATTGTTTAAGAACTCTGAGAGGCATGGCGGTGTCGATGGGAGTGTATGTCAGCCGACTGCATGATTTGGCTGTGTGGAACTGCAAGTTGAAGATGCCGGCATAAACGAGATGTACAGTCTAAAAGGTAGTTGCATATAGGTCCAACTTGAGATGTTTCTGAAGCAGTATTTGTAATTGGGCTCTTGTATTGTTGACGAGAACACAGAACAGTACAGTACAGTTGTTAGATCAGCTAATAAAATCGATAACTACCGATGGGCGTGTTTGTCATCTAGTTTTTACAACACTAATTTTTTTACAAGAAAAAAAGAACAGTATTTTGATGAGCCCTGATAAGACATAAGGAGGGCTATTGCAGATACACCACTTAAATATGGATAGTCTTCGGCAAGGTAAATACAATCTGAAGAACCTAGTGAACGTTAAGGACGTTATTATATTTGAATTAAATCTAAAACGGACTGAACACACCGCCGTCGGTACAAAATGTAACATAAAATACAGGCATATTCTTCCACAATGAATGTGTATCCTCATCATCGCGTGTCGTAACGGAAAGAACAAGGCGTTATGTTTCGCCGTCTCACACGATTACCAGAATCACAGATGAGCTCAAAGTTTGTGTCTCGCCCTATCCCTTCTGACAAGCCATTCACATATTTATCACTTTGCCTTCCTCTTATTCTTTATCCATTAGTGTTGCCAGTTGTTACCAAGTTAACAAGTCCATTTCTTCTCATACCATGTCCAGAAACCACTGACTGTTGAATTCTAATTGGTTTGACGAGTTTACAACTTTCACCTGTCTCCATGAGGACTGCTTCATTTTTTTTTTTTTTTTCTATCTCTGAATGATATCCTTTGCATTTTCTTTCAGGGGTAAGTCTGGTGCATCAACGGTGGTCATTGCCCGCTTAGTCCATGAAGTAACGCCATCTAGGTACAGGCAGGTTCTCAGAGGCTTTTAATAGAAGACTCCCCCCCCCCCCACCCCTATATTCTTCTTCTTCTTCTTTCTTTTTCTTCTTCTTCTTCTTCTTCTTTCTTTTTCTTCTTCTTCTTCTTCTTCTTCTTTTTCTTCTTCTTCTTCTTCTTCTTCTTCTTCTTCTTCTTCTTCTTCTTCTTCTTCTTCTTCTTCTTCTTCTTCTTCTTCTTCTTTCTTTCTTCTTCTTCTTCTTCTTCTTCTTCTTCTTCTTCTTCTTCTTCTTCTTCTTCTTCTTCTTTCTTCTTCTTTCTTCTTCTTCTTCTTCTCTTCTTCTTCTTCTTTCTTCTTCTTCTTCTTCTTCTTCTTCTTCTTCTTCTTTCTTCTTCTTCTTTTTCTTCTTCTTCTTCTTCTTCTTCTTCTTCTTCTTCTTCTTCTTCTTCTTCTTCTTCTTCTTCTTCTTCTTCTTCTTCTTCTTCTTCTTCTTCTTCTTCTTCTTCTTCTTCTTCTTCTTCTTCTTCTTCTTCTTCTTCTTCTTCTTCTTCTTCTTCTTCTTCTTCTTCTTCTTTCTCCTCCTTTTCTTCTTCTTCTTCTTCTTCTTCTTCTTCTTCTTCTTCTTCTTCTTCTTCTTCTTCTTCTCTTCTTCTTCTTCTTCTTCTTCTTCTTCTTCTTCTTCTTCTTTTTTCTTCTTCTTCTTCTTCTTCTTCTTCTTCTTCTTCTTTCTTCTTCTTCTTCTTCTTCTTCTTTCTTCTTCTTCTTCTTCTTCTTCTTCTTCTTTTCTTCTTCTTCTTCTTCTTCTTCTTCTTCTTCTTCTTCTTCTTCTTCTTCTTCTTCTTCTTCTTCTTCTTCTCCTCCTCCTCTTCTTCTTCTTCTTCTTCTTCTTCTTCTTCTTCTTCTTTCTTCTTCTTCTTCTTCTTCTTCTTCTTCTTCTTCTTTCTTCTTCTTCTTCTTCTTCTTCTTCTTCTTCTTCTTCTTCTTCTTCTTCTTCTTCTTCTTCTTCTTCTTCTTCTTCTTCTTCTGTCTTTTTTCTTTTTCTTTCTTCTTCTTCTTCTTCTTCTTCTTCTTCTTCTTCTTCTTCTTCTTCTTCTTCTTCTTCTTCTTCTTCTTCTTCTCTTCTTCTTCTTCTTCTTCTTCTTCTTCTTCTTCTTCTTCTTCTTCTTCTTCTTCTTCTTCTTCTTCTTCTTCTTCTTCTTCTTCTTCTTCTTCGTCTTCTTTTTTAATTTGCTTAAAAAAGTGGTCTATATCAGCAATTTTGTCTCGAAAAAATATTTAACTTCTGTTGTTAGTTCAATCAGTGGTCCATGGAGTTTACGTTCCATTGTTGTTCTTTTTGGTCAAAAGGTTTGCCTTAATGTGTCAAATTCGGAGCATTCCTGGAACATATATCCTGCTATCTGAGGCACCTTGCAACCTGTGAACATGGCTGATACGCCTATCTTGAAATTTGTGTGCATGTGGTTACGTAATTTGTTGTGCCTTGTTCTGAGGCGGTTCTAGTAGTTTCTAAGTGCTGCAAGTACAGATTTTGCATCTTTCAGCAACCACAGACTGTGAGTCAAGGTTGGTATTTATCAGTTTCTTTGTTGCTATCTTGATAGGCTGGGTTTCTACATCATAGTTATGGCAGTACTTCGAGGTCGGCATACCGGACTTATCCATAGTACCATCTGGGAATTCTATGTACACTCCTGCGCTATCTGTATAGGCTCGAACCCATTGTTCTTGTGGGTATTCTTTATCAACAAAGCTCAAGGTTGTCATTCTGCTTTGTATACTGTCTTGCTCTTTCTTGTAGGATATTTCTTTCACATTCGTTTAGATTTGTACTGCTACTTTGCATTTGTCTTTCTATGGCACTACTCTTTTCTGATGTCCTCTGGCTCTACAGGACATCTGAGAAGGACCTCCAGTAATTTGAGTTTGGCCTCTTCGAGGCAGATGGCCCGGCACTGTTCCTGCGTTAGAGTAGATCACAGGGCAAGCACCAAATCGTTTTGTTAATTTAGGCATATTTCCATGGCGTGTGTGCATGGCATCCTGATTGTTGTGGAGCGCCTCTTGGTTGGTTGCCTCCGACTTGAGCACCTTGCCTCGCTAGGGTGGACTGTGATCATACTCGAGGAGCAGTCGAGTTTTATAAATACATACTCACATACACTCACACACTTTCGAGTTTCTCAGACCTTGTCTAAGATGTATTTCACCGCACAACATATTCCAACAATCTTGACTGACTACAGTACGTCACATCTCTATAATAAGCTTATATTGTCACTTCCATAAACAGGTGAATACCATGATCACACGGAAGCGAGTCACGGTGATAATAGCTTGTATCTACGTCATCAACGTGGCCAGCGTCTCCCCGATCTACTACTGCAACCGCTTCTCCTGGAAGTTTTACAGGAAGAACAATCGGAGCGTCCTGCAAACTGATTCTACCAGTGATCGCCGAATTATCGAGAACATAACCTTTGCCATTACCAATGTGTCGATCCCTTGCTTATCGTTTCTTGTTGTCATGGCTACCACAATTGTGCTTGTTATTAAGATTCACGGGAAAGCAAGATGGCGTCAGGGATTGGCTTCGTCTAAACAGTCTGAAGCCATGTTTATTCGCGACCGGACATTGTCCAAAATGGTGATAGTCATCTCTTCAGTTTTTGTTGTATGCTACGGGCCTGTTTGTATTATTTTTGTAGCCATGATTATAGAAAAAGAGCTTTCAATCTACGGACAATACAAGAACATATTTGGGGTTGTATTATCGATCGCCTACATCATGGAGTCAATCAGTGTTTCCACAAATGTTATTATCTATTACAAAATGAGCAGTCGATACAGGGCCGTTATTAGAAACATGTTTTGTTTAGGGGTCAGATATGTATCCGACAGACGTAAGGTCAAAATTAAAATATGACAGTGTAGAGCAAAGAAGACGAGGTTTGTTCCAACAGTAAAGCATTGAAATAAGTTGATTGGGTGTTTGGTTAAAAAAATCAGGGATTCATTAAATCACACAGAGGAGGGTATGAATAATTCATGAGATATCTATACGTTTCTCACTATAATCCAGTATGGTCTTCTTCTGTTGTCTGTATCCGCTTGAGGTCGCGTTCTAACAGATTATAGGCTGCCGAACTAGGACGCGCTCGTTGCTAAGTGTGTGGTGATGATGTGAGGTTTCAAGCAGTCAGTGACACCTTCAAAAATCTTCTTCTAGTGCTCTCTCAGCCTGTTGCTGTTTCCATTTTCATGTTTTTAAGCATTGGCTGCTGAAATGGTTGGGTTCATTCGCACTAGCTGACCGAACCATTTTATCCTTTGCTTTCATTTAATTTAATTATGCGTATTGTTCAAATATGTATTCTAGTCTCCTAATTTCTCAAACAGCATCTCCTGGCTTTGTTCTTAGCCTTTGGTAAATTATCGTTTCACAAGTGAGCAATGTTCTCTAGCGTTCTTTGGCTGAGTGAAAATGTGATTACACCCTGTGCTGAGTTATACCTGTATTGGTCTTGAAATTACACTTCGAATTACTTTATTGACATGGTGGTTTTCACTTTTTTTTTTTTTTGGGTGCCTTTTTTTCCTGCCTCGTGCGTATGCTTTGTGTGTGTATTTTTTCATATTTATATAAAGGTATGCATATGTGATCCATGCTGTTATATATTCACTTTAGATTGATGCTATGAAGTTTGATATATGAACATAAAATGCTTGATAAATAAAATACTACTGCCGGACGAAATATGAGTGTTTGAAAGGGTCAAGTACAATACGACCCTGCGTGGTCAAGTTGTTTCCCTTTGGAAATAAAGTTTGTTCGCTCGTTCTATGAAGGTTGATGGACGACACCGGTCATCCACCGATCTATGCAGCCTGGTTTCCATCGGAATTCCAACCAGCTACACACAGGATCTCTCTACTGCAAGTAGAGCAGATGTTTTTAGGACATGTTTAGTTGTTAAAAGTGCCTGTTCCCACGGGCAAAGTTCTGAATCCACAGGTTTGAATTTCTTATACAAGAAGTATGTTGAATATAGTTAATGGAGTTGATAAGGTCTTCGTAACTATCTCATGTCTTCAAGTGTTCCAGTGGCTAGTTTGATCTGAGCTTCAGTTTCCTCAAACGTGAATCCTGTGTCCGGCTGTCTAGTGTGACAGAATGTTTGCTCACTCGTCTTCTCTTTGTGTTCCTGTGTGTTGCAAGGACCTGGGGTCCACTGGAGTACATTCGGCTGGGTTAGCATACTTATTTGATTCAGCATAGATCTAAACTTGCTTAATGAAAATACAATTTTATGAATTTCAAAGCAGTGAAGAAATAAGAGAAATGTCTGGACAACCACTTGTGTCGACAGTTATAAGACAGAGAAGATGGCTCTGCATTGGACCCAACCTGAGAAGAAACCATCAGAGAATCACAAAACAGGCATTAAAACAGGAAATAAAGGAATTAGGAAATCGAGGAGGCCCAAAAGAAACCCTAAGACGAACGTTGATGGAAAAGGTCAAAGCTGCAGGATTGGATTCCATCCATGAAATTGAACTGACTGCACAGGTGAAACGGCATAGGGGAATAGACTGTAAGCTCTATGTGACATGTATTGGCACAACAGGATAAGGAATTCGTGAAAAAGCTTATTAATTTATGTGTGACTATCTATCCCCTTTCACTTCACCAGGACATCACACAAGCGATAAACACATGATCACACAAATTGCCACCATGCGGATGAGGATCACCCGTGGAGAGGTCCTAGAAACCGCGTTCAGCCATTAGACCATATCTATGGCTGGGTTATACTGCGGCCCCTGGCAAGAGCCAGGGTGGGGCTTCAAATAACCAAACATTGCATCCCACAAAGGGATGACAACAGACATAATCTTTGTGTATTGCTTGAAGTACTGAGAGGCTTTTAGTTAGCTTTGAGTCACAAATGATACCTAGATAAGTCGCTATTGGCGACGTCTGTGGATTTTTATCATGGTATGGGGCGTCGCTGGTCGACCCAGCCTAAAAGGGGTACCAGAATGGATGTTCTGGGGAAGTAAAGACAGCCGGCGTAATGCTGACCACATTACCCAACTAGTGCCGATTAGTCTGTGAAAATATGGGACGCTCTTCCCATATGCCCGATGCGCCTAAAAGGGTGAAAAGGGATCTTTCCTTTACTTACTTTACTTAGATAAGTTGGTTCACTTTACAGGGTGTCTCCTTCTTTTCTCAGGAGCATCGATTGCTTTGTGGACAAGGTGAATGTGATGTGTGTTGTTTTGAAAGGTTGGTTTTCATAGCTATATTTGCAGATCACTGTGCAAGTCCGTCAAGGGTTAACGACACGCTTGACTGTGCAATTATGATGCCTGTGAGATCAGTGGTGATTTCACGGATGACGAATTTCTCAGGTACATTTAACACACCATTTTCCACTTTTGGGTTCCGGGGACCCATTGTAGGGAAAACAAGAATAGACTCACTGCCTACCCAAAAGCATGTCGTAAGAGTTGACTATTTGGGGAGCTTTCTTTGAAGTAGAAGTGCATCTGCCTGAGAGGCAAGAAACCAACAGTCTGCATTCAAGTGAATCAGATCTGTGAAACTGATGTACACTTAACACTCAGGTTCTGGAGCAGGACTGAAGCCCAGAAGTGGACAAACATCCAGAACTTTCCGACAGAGTGTACAGCTGATTCGTCACAAGACTTCCCCGTGTGGATTCTGAGGCCCCATTGTCGGAGAAAACAATGGATCCACTGTCTTCTTAACAAACATTTCGTAAGAGTAGAATAATTAGGGGTTTTCTTCGCAGATGGAGTGCATCAGCCTGAGAGGTGAGGAACCAACAGTCTGCATATAAATAATCAACATATTAAAAAGGATATGCACGCTAAACCAAAATTTTGGAAAAAGTCCAGAAGAAGCCGAACAACTAGAACTTTCCGCTAGAGATTACAAGAGGTGAAAGCCAGTAACAAGAAGAATTTGTTGTACTGTTTTCAAATATTAGCAATACGGCTTTATCCCTGGTACATGAGTTCCATGTTTCAGAGCTTTATAAGACAAGTGGACTTTTTGACATTTACACATTTTGCTTGCTTTAGTTAATTTAACGTATGTGCAATACACAACATTTTGTGTCCAGAACTTATATCTAAAACCTAACGTGTTGTGTCCACGACATATCCACATAATGCAATATTATCTGCAGTATTACAGTCTACAGTGATTGTTTAGTTCCAAATGGATATAATTGTATGTTTTAAAATCAAATCTGAGGTATGTGTTTACTTTTTTTTTAAATGTTTATATACACACCGACATTTTTATTTATACATGAATACTTTTACTAACAAGTTTACACTGTGTAAATTCTGTAACAGAGTAAATAAAGCCCAAACGTCAAAATGAAAAGCACCGTTTGATCTCTATGATTGTATGTGTTTAATAATTTGTTCGTATATCTCTGTATTCGCTTTCGTGTGGCCAATTATAATGCCTGTTTGAACAACTAACTAGCAAATATAACAAGGTTGCTGTATTTTTTCCTGTGTACTTTACTTGCGGTTTGGATTGTCCTGTCTCGGTTGCCAAGGTGATGGTCTTTTGCCATGGCAAAGGTCAATAACACGAACCCAGGCAACAATGTTAACAGTAACGATGAATTAATTAGCGATGACGTTCGGGAGGTGCTGCTGACTGTTAACTTCTGTTACATCTGCCAGTTTATCGATGTCGTTGGTACAGGAAGTAACATTGTTAACATTATCTGTTTTATTAAACAGGGGTTCCGAGATACAGTTAACATTAGTCTGTTTGGTAAGTGATAATTTTATTACATTTAGTGAAGTATAAGTAAAGAACAATTTTCTTTATCCCCTCCTTTGCGTTCCCCGGCTGTAAACTCCACAAGAAAGTCCTGGTTGTCCTGTCACTTCTGGATATTAGTCTTGTTCCAGAGGTTATCTGGCTTGTTTGTATGTATGTAATCTGTTGTTACTCTCTTCTCAGCGAGATGCAATCCAGTTTCGAAGGAAACACCACCAACTAGTTGACTGCTAAGACATGCTTTTAAGCAGGGCGGTGGGTGTATTCTTTCCCACCACCTAGCACTCCCACAGTGAACCCCTGAACCCAGAGAGGGAAGGGACCCTTTTCATTCTGTCGCAATCTGAATATAGTATTAGACCTAAATATCTATAGACAAATCGGCACTTTATGGGAGAATCGAACTGTAGGCAGTCGAAATGTGTATACGAAGAAGAAAGGAAAAACAACGAGGAGGGTGATAACAAAATTATTAATAATATATGAATATTAATTTTTAAAAAAATATTTAAAAATGAAGAAGAAGAAGAAGAAGAAGAAGAAGAAGAAGAAGAAGAAGAAGAAGAAGAAGAAGAAGAAGAAGAAGAAGAAGAAGAAGAAGAAGAAGAAGAAAAAGAAGAAGAAGAAGAGCGACAACAACAACAACAACAACAGCAACAATGACAGCAGCAACAAGAAGAACAAGAACAACAAAAATGAAGAGAATAAACAAAGGGAGAACGAAGGAAAGACGTAACAAAGGAAGTGGGAAAGGAATGAAGAAAGGAAGGAAAGACTGAATGAATGAATGAAAAATGTAAGGAAGAAAGGAAGAAAGGAAGAAAGAAAGAAAGAAAGAAAGAAAGAAAGAAAGAAAGAAAGAAAGAAAGAAAGAAAGAAAGAAAGAAGAAAGAAAGAAAGAAAGAAAGAAAAGAAAGAAGAAAGGAAAGAAGAAAGAAAGAAAGAAAGAAAGAAAGAAAAAAGAAAGAAAGAAAGAAAAAAGAAAGAAAGAAAGAAAAAAGAAAGAAAGAAAGAAAGAAAGAAAGAAAGAAAGAAAGAAAGAAAGAAAGAAAGAAAGAAAGAAAGAAAGAAAGAAAGAAAGAAAGAAAGAAAGAAAGAAAGAAAGAAAAGAAAGAAAGAAAGGGAAGAAAGAAAACAAGAAAGAAAGAAAACAAGAAAGAAAGAAAGAAAGAAAGAAAGAAAGAAAGAAAGAAAGAAAGAAAGAAAGAAAGAAAGAAAGAAAGAAAGAAAGAAAGAAAGAAAGAAAGAAAGAAAGAAAGAAAGAAAGAAAGAAAGAAACACAGACAAAAACAGTCGTAAAAGAAGCTGCCACTTGTTGATTGTCTGGATGTGTTGTCTCTTCCCACAGCGCTCGCAGTGGCTGACTTGATAAGTCTCGTTGCCCTTCTCTGGAACAACATCCTCCTTAATCCATTGTTTTACGACTTACCGTTCTTCCCCTTTGATCCGTTTGAAATCGTCTACATCACCGCTTTCTGGCCACATGTTGTATTTGCTCGCATCAGTGCATGTATCATTGCCTTTATTTCTACTGAACGGTGTCTGTGTGTTGTGTTTCCTCTTAAGGTAAGTATTGAAATATACTTTCTACTAATTGGTTTTTCATTTTTATTGAATGATTAATCAGGGAGAGTTTTTAAAGAGACTGATAACATATGGAAGGGTAACCATCTGAGGACGAACACACTAAACATGTATTCGTTTTCATTTTTAGCCTATATAATATTGCGTTACTAGAACAGAGAGAAAGACCCGTAGCTGAACAACAGCTGGGTGCATTACAATTCGGTTTCAGAAAAGGCAGGGGATGCACAGATGCATCATTCACTCTGAGGCAAGTGTGTGAAAAAGCCATTGAGTATAATTACAAACAGAATATTGTGTTTATAGATCAGGAAAAGGCCTTTGATAGAGTGGAAAGAAACAAACTGTGGTCTGTTCTTGAGAACTGAGGGGTACAAAAACGGTTACTAGAGAACATCATAGCCATGTATCACACAAGCCAAAGTACAGTAAAAAGACAAGAAGGCATATCAGATATGTTCACAGTCAACACATGTGTGAGACAGGAATGTGTGCTCTCCCCACTTTTATTCAACA
>CAJHNH020000642.1:138633-171133 GCA_905116865.2 Candidula unifasciata
GGATAAAGTGTGAACAAAACCCGGCAAAAAAAATATTGCATCAGTTGCATGTTTTTGGGGGTTTTTTTTTTTTAAATTTTTTTCTAATTAAATATTTCGGATAGTTATAACATTATTCTCTTGTCATTCAAAATTATAACTTATTAATTATTCATCTTCACTTTTGTTTTCATCGTCAATAGCATCGTCACCAGCATCGTCATCAACATCGTCTTTAACATCATCATCGACACAATCGTCTTCAGCTTCAAATTTCACTGGACAGTAGCATGGGAAGAAACATTTAGGGTGACATTTGATGTTTCCATTTCCTGACGTTAATATTCTCTGTCAGTTATCTCACTAGGCGCCCTCCTGCTCGCCGACTAGTCTCCCATCCCCGACTTAAATGTGAGCCTGATTTAGTTGTTAAAACATTCCAATGTGGTAGGTCTTGTATTGCTAAACTAAACGATTTAGACACCCTTGTAAGTTAAATACGAGCGTATACATAATGTAACGATTCATTTTTACGCCTTAGGCCTTTGTCTGGACAGTGTTGCCACTTTTCTTTAACAAAAACATCCAAAACAGAGTCTAAAAACATCTCAATTTGAGTGTAAAACATCTAGAAAAAACATCCAAATGGAAAGAGTCACAAATTACACAGCAATTGATATGATTACCATAAAATCATTCCTACTTACTGAAGTCTGCTTCCGACCACAAAAATAACTTAGTGGATGAAAAAGTTGAAGCTTCAGCCCAAAAAGACAATTTTTTGCTTTATCTTTCCAATTTTTTTTAATCCCAACAGGGAGCTAATAAGGGACCCTTTCCTTCCTTATCAGGCCCCAATTTTATTATCGAGATGCATTTGCAAGGTCAATTCCACCCTGTTTCTTGGGTTACATTTAAGAATTCGTCATATAAAAAACTCTAAAAAACATTCCCATCAAACTCAAAACCCCCACAAAATGCAAGGAAAGATCTAAAATGGGAAAAAAACCCCCCAAATGGCAACACGATTTGATTAACTCAATTTTTCAGAATTAGAATTTTTAGGAGATTTTGGGCGCCAAATTTTTTGTATTTAGCCCTAAAACAAAAAAACCAAAACCCCAGGTAACAAAAAAAACCCCATCTTTCGTTCAGGATCCCCAGGCCCAATCGCAAAAAAACCCTTTTAACCCGTTGTTATATTAGGACCCTCGGCTGCAACCGGGAATGGGCTTTGAAAAAAACGCAAATGGGGCCCCCCACTTCAGAGTTCTTGTAAAAGGGAATAACAATTAAAAAATACTTGAAATTTCCGAATTATCTTTTCTTTTTCTCTTCCTTTTTACCGCTGTGGGGGGAGGGAGATATAAGGTTTTTTCTGCTTTTGGCCGCCTCCCATGGGGACTTTTCTGTTGTAGAGTTTCTCTGATGTTACTTCCATATTGTTTGGTCTCCCTCGTCTCTATGCCCTTTCTTCTCTTTCCCATGTATGTTTGTAGGGTAGGTGTCCCAAGGCATTCTCTCTAAATGGGAAAAACCTTTCATTGCGCTTTGAGTAACCCAGATTATTCCAGAATTATCTATCTTTGATATTTGATTACTTTAAACTTCTCAAAAAACTTTTTTAAATATTGGAACTCTGGTAGTGCGCCTGCTTGATCTCCTCGTTGTAATAAGTACAAATTCCTATCGATGCATTTAAAGAAAAATTACCAGGGCTAGTAAATGTCTCTAACTCTTTAAGTAACAGAAGAAGTTTTTTTTAGGAGACACCCGTGATTAAAGTTTATAAATTTGTTACTTTCAAAACAGTAATATAAGAAGAGTAAAGCAGACCATCGAACAAACCAGATTTCATGAGTGTGTTCTGACCAAATACAAAGACTAACAAACATATGAAGAAATGAAGAGATGTATCAGGTGGAGACATTCAGACGTCAAGGGGTGTTTGGGACTCTTAGAGTTTAGGCAATCTATACGAACGTGACCACATTACAATTGATCACCAATAAGTCAATAAAATACTACGCAATTTCACTCACTAACTGGAAAGGTACTCTAAAAGTGTATGATGTGTGTTTGTAGGTGTGTGATGTATTACACGTAACTGTAAGTGCATTCCTTGTGTATTAAATATATGTCTTCTGTTTTTTTTTTTTTTTTTGGTTCTGTTTCTTATACTCAGATTAGACCATCAGGTGGATTGCATCCTTTGATAAGTGTTCTAATTTCTGGTAATGACAATAGGTGGGTGTGTTGTTTCTCTTGCGTTCCATTTTTAGCCAGTCTGTCTGCTAACTCATTTCCGGGTATGCCGCAGTGAGCTGGGATAAAGCGGAGAACGATTTGATTGTTTCCTGCAAGTCTGCTTAGGCTGGCGGGTCAGTTCTCTATCCATGTTGTCTCATGGATTCCTCTGAGTCGCCTGGGAAACTGACATGCAGTCACAAATGAAAACAACTTTGCTGTTTTTAATTTCTCTTTCCTAAAGAACTTTGGCTGAATCAATAATTGCTTGCTGCTCTGAAGTTTGTTGAGAGTTTTCTCGAAGCACATGACGTTTCTAGTGTGGTCATTTCTTGCAGCTTATTTGTTGTTGCTTTTTTTTTTCCTCCAGTGATCCATCGGTGTATGCGTGTGTCCATTCGGATTTTGGATAACAGCTGTAGACAAGTTCAAGGGTCTTTGCATGCAGTACTAGGTCACATTCTTCAGCCTTTCTAACTATGCTTGGAATTGTTGTGACTGTATAGTTAGGCTGTAGGTCTATAATGTATGCCTGGATCATTTCCCATGTTGAAGGATCTTTAGAAAGGATGCCACTGTTTTTTGCGTAGTACAGTTGTCCTAGATGGAGAAAGTTTTTGCCTTTTCAGTCGGTTTTTTTTTTAAATATTCTGTTCATGGGGTTGTTGTTCATGCGTTTTAATTTTTCTGTAAGAGTAAGCACCTTTTCGTCCCTTCGAAGGCTCAAGCTCTTGAGGCCAGAGGTTGCCTCCACTCAAAGACTGTTGTGTGTTAACTACTGTGAACTCTGATGGAAAATGGTGGTTTATCGGTCACTGCTAGACTTTAATCTTGTTCCTAAACTTGAGTTTTATATGCACATCCGTTTCACGGATCTGTCTTATTTGTATGGAGACTGTTGGTGCCTTGCCTCTCATACAGGTGAACGCAAAGTGTAAAGAAAATGCCCGTAGTTAGTAGACTTTTTCGACTTTCTTGTTAGGGGGCAATAGATACACTATCCCCTCCCCCCTCCCCCACCATATGGGGCCCCAAAACCGACAGGGGAAGTAACACAAATGAGCCTGCAATCTTTCACGACAATTCCCTAGTGGGCACTCCACTCCAGTTTCCCTGACAAATTATCCCCTCTTGCTATTCTAGCCACGAGAGGAACTGTACAAGGCGACAAGTCGACCCCGTGTGTCTGTCTAAGCCAGCGACGAGTGGACTGACAGCCCGCTCTGGTTGTCCAACAATGGAGCTTAGTATTATGTGGCAACTTTAGAGACAGAACTAGTAGCGACCAGTCTGTTTACGTATGTGTAAATTAGTATGGATTTAGCGACAAACTGGTTTACTTCTGTGTGTAAATTATTTTTACTGTAGTGATGCACGTCTCTGTGTAAATTTTATTGATAATAGGCAAAACACGTGTATTTTAAGTTTATGTAACAACAGACAACAAGAATTGTGTATGTGTGTTTGCGCGCGCGGGCGCGCACGGGGGTGGGGGCATGTGTGTTTGTGTGTGTAGGCGGTGGGGGGGGGGGGGGGTGTCTAAACTGCAATGACAACATGCAATAAACGGATTTGTATATGGTTAGTTGCTTATCCTTTACAGGACGTTGTACAACCAACCCCAACAACTCCTGGCTGTTTTGTGGTTTTTCTAGGCAAATATACGTCCAGTAGTTTGCCATTGCTTTGTGGACGCTCGGCTTTCTTGATACCACTGTCGAAACTAACGCAAGGCGCATGGCCCGAAGCTGGCATCTCAGCGTTACAAAGCGTTCGCATCGACTTAGCCACAGAGCCGACTATTTGTATGTGAGCAGATCTTAATTACTGCACACCTAAAGCGTATAACATATTTTTTTTTTCGTGCAAACTTAACTTAGAATTATTATAGCTCAACTGTAAAACAATTTTCCAAGGCATACCAAAGATAATTCAACCGCTTTACAACAACCGAGAACTATATCTGAATACTATCTCCTTTAAAACAGTTATAGTTTATAGCTTCTTATATAAGCGATCAGACATTTATTGCGCAGAAAAGAGGAAATTAAACGGTGTGATTCACTAATGTCCAGCTGTGGGAGAGAACCAAGCAAGCTCCAGTGGACCAATCGGTAAACAAAAGATAGAACACACAATGAGAAAACCGGAGAACAATATAACTAGAATGTCTTTGCACTGGAACCCACAGGGCATAACAATAAAGAAAGGGGGAAAACATAGAGAAATAACCTGGAGAATGAGGTTAGAAAGATGGGGAGGACATGGGGAGAGATGCATGCGATAGCAAGGATAAAACGACTTGGCGTGAGGTGGTTGAGGGCCTATGCTCCATTGGGGGCTAGAAAGGCAGAAGAAGATACAATCGGTCACTTAAGCACACATTCGTTCACTCTATATCCTTACAGCATCGTTGTTGACACATAAGGCATTCACAAGTGATCTTCGTTGCAGCCGGCCAGCTGCATGTCTGCCTGTGGTAAACCATGTCAGTTTACATTCCTTCATTTCCCTTTCTACTGCCCTTCTCCAGGTTATCTTGGGTCGTCCTTGTCCTAATTTTTCTAATAGCCGTCCATCGGACATCTGTCTTGTGTACAGTATGGCGAAGCTTTCTGCAGACATGGCCAAGCCATCTCCATCTTCTTCGTTTGGTAACCTAAGCCTGTTATGTACAGTATGTTATCCTCCTCGGATCTTCATTTGTGATCTGGTTTGGCTACAATATTCGCAGGATTCTACTTAAACATTTATTTTGAAAGTTTTTAGTTTTTCATTTATTCTTTTTCCAACTCTAACAGTTGTGTGTTTTAACGTGTGGTGTCCAGTGTCATAAAGGATAGGAACTCTGCATCCACTCAGCATGTCGTAAAAAGCGACTAAGAGGGGTTGGACATGGAGCCAGCAACCCCACACTGTATTTAAAAAAAAAAAGATAACCACTACATGAACAGAGACGAACATAAATATCGAACTGAGTGCGACATTTTATCACTGCCTTATGTGCCTATGGCGCAATGAGGTTTAATTGACTGTTGTGTAACAGTATTCCTAGACTGTTGCTCCTGCATACACGGAGTTTCGATTTCACACTTAAGCCCTTTGACACCCATATATTGTTAGCCACTTCCAGTGTTTGCTTTGGTTTGTTTTATCTTGATGCTACATCCTTTTCGGAATCCCTGTCTAGACTAACTTGACTTCATAGTTATTTAAATTATGCAGCTTCTTCTGTTGCCTCAGGAAAAGAAATAAAACCGAACGAAAAGTATATTGTATTTGTTTCTATTTTATTTGTTTCTTATTAGTCTTGTTTTACTAGTATTTATTTTAAGTCGTATCTTTTGGACTGTAGTTTATAGTATGTCAAACTTTTTCTGAACATCCACACAGCAGCTTGATATAAGATGAATACTTCTGCATAGTCATGATTCTCTAATACTAACTAAGGCAAGCGACAATCTGATACCTCTCATCCTACATACTATTACCTTCTTCACATGCCGGTCAGTGAACAAATTGTGTGATAGTATACATCCCTGACCTACTCCTGTACTGATAAAAACGATTTCTCGTGTGTGATTGTTGCAGATTACTTTGCATGAAAACGCCAAGTCAATTACTTTGATCACATTTATATTTTAAGTAGTATGGCTTGGTGACACATTCATTCAGTGTGCGAAAATACTCAGCCGTTGTAACTAATAGTAGCTAGGCACAGTGATTCAAAGTGTGAGGGACTGTAGAAAAGTGCACAGATGATGCCAAAGTTGTACATTACAAAAATCGTATATTTCTTCTATGTTTGAATGATAAATGGCATAACACTTCAAAAACGGCTCAATCAAACATATGTTTTAACGAATGGTATATTTTACGTAGAGACTTTTTCTCTGATGGTCGTTTTGCCTTGTGCGAATCTAGATTCAAAGGAGTGCTCTGCCTGGTAAATTGAAGTATGTAACGTTTAACATTCTTTATTCTACATTAGAAACTAAAATTGTTACATTATGAAATGTCATTATCTTCATATACTCACGGGAAATTCCCAAATGTAGCAGGGCAATATCTATCAATGGATTACTCTTTTCACAACCAACTCATAAAGTCGTAAACACTTGGAGATAAATGTCCCAGAAAGTCCCCGGATACGTTGCAGTTTTTACACACCAGCTGGTCACGGGTCTGCAACTGGCGAGAAAAGACACTGAACACAAATCACCTTGTTTTATCTGTGCTGGCTCTAAACAAAGGTGCGTATGGTGTTTTTATCTTTTTCATCATCACCACCATCACCATGAACTGTCGGTAAGCGTACAGTGTTGGTTTCACCATCTCACATGATCATTAGAAAATGGTTCAGGTCAATGTTTTTGTCCCGCTCTTTCATCTGGCCAAACCATCCAAATGTTTATCTCTTTGCCAGTCTATTTTTTGTTTGTTCACCATTCATCTGGCCAAACCATTCAAATGTTTATCTCTTTGCCTGTCTATTTTTTGTTTGTTCACCATTCATCTTGTCAGTTGTTGCCAAGTTCTCGAGTCCGTTCTTTCTTATAACATGTCCAAAAACACTGACTCTTAATGATGTACGTAACTGGAAAGTGTGAATTATTGTTGTTGATATTTTTATCATTTGCAGTAGTAGCAACAGCATAAGTATTTATAGCAGCTACTAAAGAGGCGGTAGCAGTAAAGCCTCAGCAGATTCTGCAGTTTTAACATCAGTAGTAATACCAGTATTAATAGTAATAATAGTCACATTAGTTGTGATGCTGATGATGATGATGATGATAATAATAATAATAATAATAATAATAATAATAATAATAATAATAATAATAATAATAATAATAATAAACCACTTCTGCCGTTAAGCTCCGTGGGGAGGAATAATTTGCGATCCAGTGCACATTGGCTGCCACTGGCTATTGTCATACTGTGAAGGCGTAGAGTGTCTTTAATATTGTCGATCCATGTTTTCCGAGACCATCCTCTTGCTCTTGTATCTGATCTTTTGAGATGTGCTTGTGATCGTATTTGATCTTGCTGTATTCTAACGAGATGGCCAAACCACTTGATCTGCTATCTCTTGATGAATCTAGTACAAGGTGTCGTTCCCACAGTTTGCTTGATAGTTTCATTATTAACTCGATCTCGGATGGTTAGGTTGGCTGCTTTTCTCAGGCACCTAATCTCGCAGGTGGTGATTTTACGTATATGGGCTTCAGATAGTGTCCATGTTTGGCACTGGTAGCTTGATGTTGGAATGAATATGCTGTTAATAATCTGTCTCTTTGCACTCATAGTTATGCTTGGATGTCTCAATAATGGTGACAATTGGTATATAATAGCACTTGCTTTCTGACATATGGTTTCTATTTTCTCTGTCAATTCTTCCATCTTCTGTGATCATACTTCCTAGATATTTAAACTCCCTAATTTGATTCAGAGCAGAACCATTCAGCTGTATGTTTAGTGGGACAGGGGTTCTACTAACTTGCATTGTTTCGGTTTTGTTTACATTGATCTTTATGTTGTATTTACTGCATGCTGAGTTTAACCTGTTAATGTGGTCTTGCAGTCTAATTTCTTCAGGGTAGAACAAGCACTGGTCGTCAGCAAACAGTAGTTCGTTTAATGTTGGTGTATCGTTAACTTCTCCTGATGTGTGTACTTCCTCATGATTATAAAGGTCTATGTTGTCTGTATCAGAACTTGCTTCTTTAGATATTGTGTCTATATACATGTTGAATATAAGTGGAGAGAGCACACATTCCTGTCTCACACCTTATTGTGTTTTTATTGCACTTTGGCTTGTGTGGTACATGGCTATGATGTTCTTTAATAACTATCTTTGTACCCCGTAGTTCTCAAGAACAGACCAGAGTTTATTTCAATCCACTCTATCAAAAGCCCTTTCCTTACCCTCAAACACAATATTCTGTTTGGTATTATACTCTATGACTTTTTCACACACTTGCCTCAGAGTGAATAATGCATCTGTGCATCCTCTGCCTTTTCTGAAACCGAATTGTGATCCACTCAACTCTTGTTCAGCTATAAGCCTAACTCTCTGTTCTAGTAATTTGGCGTTCATTTTTCCTACGTGACTCAGTAGTGATATACCTCTGTATGCTTCACACTCTCTCCTATTACCTTTCTTTTTCCATATCGCTACTATTAATGCCTGTTGCCGCTCAGCTGGGATTTTTCTTTCTTCCCAAGCTATATTAAAAATTCTAGTAAGCCATTTAACACCCAGTTCTCCACAGGCTTGGACCCCTTCTGTATTAATTCCATCCAGACCTGGAGCTTTGTTTCTAGGGCTGTTTTGTGTAACTGCTCTTACCTCCGCTGCTATGAAATTTTGTTCCTCTTGTTCGCAGCTTTGAGGTACAAAGTTAAAATTGTCAATGTTGCTTGTGGGGTTAAGAAGTTGTTGAAAATACTCTGCCCATCTTGCCAACCTCTGTTGTGGACTAAATAGAGGTATGCCTCTGTTGTTGTTTGTGATAGTTGTTTGGTTGAAGCTTATTTCTCTTGCTCTCATGATTTTTACATGTTTATAGAATTCTCTAGGGGAGCTCTTGCTGAGGGTAGCCATCTGTTGACCATAATTTCTTCAAGACTCATCTTTAATTGTGCATTTTGCTTCTCTTCTTACTAATCTGTGATTTTGATTTTAGCTATTTTATATATACCTCCTTCTTTCTGAAAAAACTGTCTTTAGCTTCATTGTTCCACTAAATAGTTCTTAAACGTTTTACACCACCTATCTTTCTGACTCCGCATTAGGTTTCAAGTGTGTTGAGCATAGCCGTCCTAAAACAAGTCCACTCTGAATCGATGTCTGAAAATTGGCCTGGAAGGTTATTTAGTAGCTCTGTCATTTCTTGTTGGATCTCATCTTTAACCACATTATCCTGAAGTCTCCGGAAGTTGATAACATCTGTGGTTACTATTTTATGTCTTGGTTTTCTGTACTATGTGTTCTTTTTTATTATAACTAGTCTATGATCCGTGTCAATGTGTGTGTTTGGTAGGACTCTTAAGTGTATCAATTGTCTTCGTTTTGTCTTTCTAAAAAGAATGAAGTCAGTTTGTGAAGCCTGATCTAAATTGTCCCATTTATACCAGGTTTTGGTATGACTGCGTCGATGTTGAAAAAAAAAAACTGTTTGTTATTATAAGACCTTGTTGTGAACACAAGTTAAGTAGATGTTCTCCGTTGTTGTTACAATCCGTATCTACATCATTGAATGGCCCCGTACATTCTTCCCATGGCGATCATCCTGTACCTATTCTTCCACTGAAATCTTCCATCACAATTAGATCATCACTTTCACTGATGTTGTTTAAAATGTCGGAAAGTTTCTTAAAGTATTCTTTCCTTTCTTCTTCACTATAACTGTCGTTACAGGGTGCATAGGTTTGCTCAGTCGTTGTTGTTCTAAGCACTTCTTTGATCTGAATTAGTAAGATTCTTTCTTAAATAAATTCATTGCGTATAATGTTTTTTATTTTATTTTGCAACATCGGGATGAATTATAAAACCGACTACACGTTTAGCTCTCGCTGGTTGTTCGACACCGCACCATACCAGAACATAATTTTCGTGTATTAGTTTCGTACTGTTTCCTTTCCTTCTCGTATCCGCTAATCCTAGTTTTTTAATATTTGATTTCTGCATGAATTTCACGAACTCAAGTTCTTTGTTGCCCAGTCCACTAACATTTAAGGTTCCGAATATCTCCTGCCTGTTTCTGAATTTTCGCTTGCTGCCGCCATTAGTTTGTTGATAGTTCTCGTTTCTTGTTCGCTTGCTATCGAAAACTGGTTCGTTCGTCGTGTGTGATGTGAGCGCTGTTTAAATTCATTATTATCATCATCATCATCAGGTGCCATGCCGACTGGCGTGGGCGATCATGCCTCTCCATAATCTGCGATCTCCTGCAGCATGTATCAGTTCGTGTGCCGACACACCTCCATGTCATGCAACAAGACTGTCAAGCATCTTTTCTCTTTGTCTTCCTCTATCTCTCCTTCCACATATCTTTCCAGTGGTCACAACATGTTCTATTTTTCTCTCTTCTCGTAACATGGCCGAAAAATAAACACTGTCTCCTTCTGATGTCTGTGATAAGTTGTCTTCTGGCTCCCGCCTCTTTCAAAACCTCTCGGTTGCTTTTTTTTTTGCGGTCCAAGGTATCCTAAGCATTCTTCTGTAAAACCACATCTCCGAGGCCTCAAGAAATTGTTTGGCCTGCCTACTGATTGTCCAGGATTCACAGCCATATGTTAAAACTGGATGTATGTAGCAAGCAAGAATTCTTTTTCTAACTCTCAATGACAAGGATATATTGCACAAGATGTTTTTCATTTGATAAAATGCAGTTTTTGCCTGTCCTATTCTGTTTCTCATCTCAGTTATGCATCTTCCGTCTAATGTTATCCATATGCCCAAATACTTAAATGTCTGTACTTGTCCTAAAATAACACCACCAACTTTTATTACACACTTAGGAATAATTCGTTTCTTTGATACCACCATTACGTCTGTCTTCCCATTATTCAAATTGAGGCCCATTCTTCCACTTTCTAACACCACAGTGTCTATCATTTCCTGTCGTTCTTTCTGACTTGTTGCTATCAAGACTGTGTCATCAGCATAACGTAAATTGTTTATATTGTGCCCACCAACCACAATTCCGGGCATACCAATTAAAGCTCTCATTATATTTTGAGTGTATATTGAAAACAAATCAGGTGACAGTACACATCCTTGTCGTACGCCCCTCTTTATGCTTTGAAATGTATCTAAAGAGTTGTTAATTTTTATAGCTGCTGTTTGCTGCCAATACATATTCTTTATTATTCGTAGATCTTTTCCATCAATGTTTAATATTTCTAACATTTTCATTACTTCTTCATGCTTCACACAGTCAAATGCTTTTGTATAGTCTATGAAGCATATGTACAAATCAGTCTTTACTTCTATAGCTCTTTCTGACAATGTCCTTAGGATGTATATGAAATTGTATGTACCTTTTCCTTCTACGAATCCACATTGTTCATCGCTGATTTCTGGTTTAATTTTGTTTCTTATTCTTCTCATAATTATTCTCAGTAAAATCTTAGTCATGTGACTCATAAGACTTATTGTGCGATGATCTTCATATTTTATAGTGCCTGATTTCTTAGGCAGAGCTATAAATATGGATTTTAAAAGGTCATTTGGAATATACCCACTATTATAAATATCCTTTAAAAGTTTAGTTATTATTTCAATTCCAAAATCTCCCAGTGCTTCGATTTCTTCCAGTGAGATGTTGTCTGGCCCGGGTGCTTTTCCTTTCTTCATATGATGTATTGCATCCTCAACTTCTGCAGTCATTATTGGTGGACCATCATTGTTGGTCTGCAGTTCTACATCTGGTCTATTATCATCATACGATTCCCCTATATACTCTGTCCATCTGTTAATTATATTGCTATGTCCCATTAATAAGTCACCCTCTTTTGATTTCAAACAAACAGTGCTGTTACGTGTCATCTTTCCTATTAACATATTTATCTTTTGGTACATGGAATGTGAGTCTTTCCTGTTGTTTTCCCCAATCTCTGTACACATTTGATTCAGCCAGGCTTCTTTAGCAACTTTGCATTTGTTCACTATATCTTTTTGTATTCTAGAGTATTCTTGCTGTTTGAATTACGCTTTTTTTCCCCTTCAAATTCCTCCATAATTCTTGAACAATTTCCCACTGACTTGCTGGACCTGGAGCAGGCTTATCCTTATTTTAACACACTAATGTTTAAAAGCTCAAACACACATAAAAAAGGAAATTAATAATAATAATAATAATAATAATAATAATAATAATAATAATAATAATAATAATAATAATAATAATAATAATAATAATAATAATAATAATAATAATAATGGTCGTCGTGATAGCAGTAGACGTGGAGATAGTAGAAGTCGCAGTAGTAGAAGAATCAGTAATAGTTGTAGTCGCAGCAGCAGTAATAGCAGCACTAGGCTTTTCTTCTTCTTGTTCTTCTTCTTTTCTTCTTCTTCTTCTTCTTCTTCTTCTTCTTGTTCTTCTTCTTCTTCTCTTCTCTTCTTATTCTTTTTCTTCTCCTTCTTCTTCTTTTTCTTCTTCTTCTTCTTCTTCTTCTTCTTCTTCTTCTTCTTCTTCTTCTTCTTCTTCTTCTTCTTCTTCTTCTTCTTCTTCTTCTTCTTCTTCTTCTTCTTCTTCTTCTTCTTCTTCTTCTTCTTCTTCTTCTTCTTCTTCTTCTTCTTCTTCTTCTTCTTCTTCTTCTTCTTCTTCTTCTTCTTCTTCTCTTCTTCTTCTTCTTCTTCTTCTTCTTCTTCTTCTTCTTCTTCTTCTTCTTCTTCTTCTTCTTCTTCTTCTTCTTCTTCTTCTTCTTCTTCTTCTTCTTCTTCTTCTTCTTCTTCTTCTTCTTCTTCTTCTTCTTCTTCTTCTTCTTCTTCTTCTTCTTCTTCTTCTTCTTCTTCTTCTTCTTCTTCTTCTTCTTCTTCTTCTTCTTCTTCTTCTTCTTCTTCTTCTTCTTCTCTTCTTCTTCTTCTTCTTCTTCTTCTTCTTTTCTTCTTCTTCTTCTTCTTCTTCTTCTTCTTCTTCTTCTTCTTCTTCTTCTTCTTCTTCTTCTTCTTCTTCTTCTTCTTCTTCTTCTTCTTCTTCTTCTTCTTCTTCTTCTTCTTCTTCTTCTTCTTCTTCCTCTTCTTCTTCTTCTTCCTCTTCTTCTTCTTCTTCTTCTTCTTCTTCTTCTTCTTCTTCTTCTTCTTCTTCTTCTTCTTCTTCTTCTTCTTCTTCTTCTTCTTCTTCTTCTTCTTTCTTCTTCTTCTTCTTCTTCTTCTTCTTCTTCTTCTTCTTCTTCTTCTTCTTCTTCTTCTTCTTCTTCTTCTTCTTCTTCTTCTTCTTCTTCTTCTTCTTCTTCTTCTTCTTCTTCTTCTTTTCTTTTTCTTTTTCTTCTTCTTCTTCTTCTTCTTCTTCTTCTTCTTTCTTCTTCTTCTTCTTCTTCTTCTTCTTCTTCTTCTTCTTCTTCTTCTTCTTCTTCTTCTTCTTCTTCTTCTTCTTCTTCTTCTTCTTCTTCTTCTTCTTCTTCTTCTTCTTCTTCTTCTTCTTCTTCTTCTTCTTCTTCTTCTTTTCTTCTTCTTCTTCTTCTTTTTCTTCTTCTTCTTCTTCTTCTTCTTCTTCTTCTTCTTCTTCTTCTTCTTCTTCTTCTTCTTCTTCTTCTTTCTTCTTCTTCTTCTTCTTCTTCTTCTTCTTCTTCTTCTTCTTCTTCTTCTTCTTCTTCTTCTTCTTCTTCTTCTTCTTCTTCTTTCTTCTTCTTCTTCTTCTTCTTCTTCTTCTTCTTCTTCTTCTTCTTCTTCTTCTTCTTCTTCTTCTTCTTCTTCTTCTTCTTCTTCTTCTTCTTCTTCTTCTTCTTCTTCTTCTTCTTCTTCTTCTTCTTCTTCTTCTTCTTCTTCTTCTTTTTCTTCTTCTTCTTCTTCTTTTAACAATAAGAGGCAGTATCTGAAGTAATGATATCAAGAAAAATAAAGACACTGGTACAGTATCAGCTTTAAACTACATCAACATATCAAGTTGTTTGGATATGTGTCCTTACTACCAGACACACGTTTGGCGCAGGAGAGCCTAGCATATGATACCACAACATCCATCTTAAGAATGGAGGTGGAGGCGGTCACTGTAGCTTTCCGCTGGCTAGAGAGCACGAAAAACACACACACATCGTGATTGTAACTGATTCAGAAAGCATGCTGAGGAAGATCAGAAGAGGCACGCTTCGTGCAGAGTGGTATGCTTTGCTTCGCTGCAGTGGATTTTTTCACCGGGACACACAGGTGTGTTGGGAAATGAACAGGCGGACAGAATGGCTGGCTCTGCACAACTTGGTTAAATACTGATACATGATAGGGCAGACGTGGTTAGTGCCTTGTGGGAAAGTGTGTACAATTCGGAGGAGCAGATGGATCACCACAGTCTGGTGAGATTGATACAGTTGGGGGTGACGAGAGATTGTGGCAGATGCTTGAGGCTCAGAGGAAAGGCAAGACGGACGTTAAATCAGAAAGCTACTGGCACCATTAGTATCGGAACTCTTCGCTGGCAGCTGAAGATGGGGACGGAGCGCTTATGGGAATGCCCCGAGTGCTGTGATGTGGGTTCTTGAATCAAATCAAATCAAATCAATCACTACCAGACAGTACACAACAGAGAACTTTCAGCCAAACATAATCGAATCATCTTCAGAGGTCGACCACACAAGCCATGGATATATGTAATATTCTGCGCCATAAATATATGCATCGAAGTAGCAAATACCAAGGCTCTCTCCCGATGTCTTTTTGAAATCTGACACTAAAAATACTGAAAGGCAGAAAACACAACTACTAGAGAAGAAGAAGTCGAAGTAGGAGCGTTGATAGTTGTAGTTGTTACGTTAGCTGCGTACCCTTCAGAGAAGGTTTGCAGAACCGGACACAGCATATTGGTATGGGTTGTTTGTAATTTACCATACAATTTTACATTCTGTAGCCTTTCATTGCCTCTCAACAGTCAGCTATTGATACCTCTGTCGAAAGTAACGCAAGATGGTCTGCTGCTAAATCTCCCGAAACTTTGATGATATGCTTGTTTAGGAAAGGAAAAAAAAAGGGAGGGGGGGGGGGGTTGGTCTATTCTGCCCTCACCACCACCAACCGACCTCTCCAGATGTGGTCTGGGAACAAACACTGGGAAAGATATGGCAAACTATAGGACTGCTTCTTCTGACTACGTGTGAGCACATGCTACAAGGAAACGGGCAAAGATTGACGAAGGTTAGGAAATATCGAGCAGAGAGCATCAGGGGAAGAGGCAAATGAACACAAACAGGGAGGGGTTCAGAAAGGAGAGAGCTAATCAGTCGGTGACACTGGCAAGGGGTGACTTGGGTACATGAATTAATAAATAGCGAGGGAGCAACAAAGTTTCCCGGAAGGTAAAAAACACACGATACAGATGGTCGAGGAAAAACAAACTTCAGCCTACAGTTGATGTGAACATTGTGTGTCGACTGACTAGGCGAGATGTTAGACAGTGGAGATGGCGTTCGCAGTAATAGTAGTAGTAGTAGAAGTAGTAGTAGTAGTAGTAGTAGTAGTAGTAGTAGTAGTAGTAGTAGTAGTAGTAGTAGTAGTAGTAGTAGTAGTAGTAGTAGTAGTAGTAGTTGTAGTAGTAATAATAATAATAGTAGTAGAAGTAGTAGTAGCAGCAGCAGTAATAGTAGTAGTAGTGGTACTAGTAGTGAATTTATTAGCACTAGTAGTAGTATAAGAGCAGGAACACAACATGGTCTTAGCGGTGGCGGTAGGAAATATCTTTTCAAAGTTAGTCAGCGAAATCTGGACAACCACTACATACACAAGGTGCCACTAAACGAGGGTTACATACATGTTTAAACTGACATTTGCAAAGTAGTAGTTCTATTATTATTAGTGGTGGTAGTGTAATTGGCAGAAGTAGTAGAAGCTGCAGCAGTAGTAGTAATTATAGTAGTCCTACTACTGCTCCTACTAGGAGAAGTACTGTGCAGACTTGATAAGGAGATCTCACTGAATTTTCAATAAATGGTTCTTCTTATCAGAAATTCTTATCCAGATAAGAGTTCGAACAGGAACCATTGCCTTGGATTCGCTAATTGTTGTTCACAAAAATAATTCTTGATCGCCGTAAGCGGTCTGAACGTTAGTAGTAGCAGTAGTAGTAGTAGAAGCCTTACCATCACCATCAGTAGCAGCAACTGAAGAAATAGTAGCAGGAGGACGAGTTGTAGTCGTTGTAGTTGTAGACGTAGTAGTGGTGGTAGAAGAAAAAGAAAAGGAAAAAGAAGAAGAAGAAGCGGGGAAGGAGAAGAAGCAGAATGAGCAGAGGAGGAGGAGGAGAGGAAGAGGAACAGGTAAAATATACACAGAAGTATTAGGAGTTGGTGGTTTTCGAGAAGGAAAACACAGGGAGCCGGACAATGAACAGTAGGAGCAGCAAGAAAGGGGAGGGTTGGGGGAGGTGTAAATCCCCAGACGGAAATGACAATTTCTAAGGAATTCTTGCATCTGTCTCTGTCAGAATCTCCCTTGTGCAATTAGATAAGTGGTTTCAACCATCAAATAGAAATCTTTCCCTCGACACACTACACTGGCTATCCTGCCACGAGATGTAGTGTCTTCCACGGTGTTATCACAATGTCTTGCTTTGTTAGGCTCACTTTCCCGTGAAGGTTCCGGGGCACCATTGTGGGAACAAGACTAGACCCACTGCCTCTGCAACTAGCATGTCGTAAGAGTCGACTAATTAGGAGCATCCTTCGATTCGGAGTAGCTCTGCCATAGAAGCAAGGAAACAAGAGTCTGCAAACAAATTAGCCAGATTTTCAAAACGGGAACCAAGAGTCTGCATACAAATAAGCCAGATGTGCAGAACGGATGTGCAGGTAAAACTCAGTTTCTGGAAGAAAACTAAAGTCCGGAGTTGGACGAACACCCAAGGCTTTCCGCCGGAGTTTACAACCTGTGAACGAGAAGAAGAAGAAGAAGAATATTAGGCTCACTAACTTCTTTTTTGTCTCTCCGCCCCCCCCCCCTAGAAAACAAAAGGGGGGGCCCCCCCCCCCCCCACCCCCCCCCCCCCCCAAACCTTTCAATCATCCCCACCCTTTTTATATATATATATATTATATATATATATACATATATATATACATATATATATATATATATATATATATATATATATATATATATATATATAATACATACAATTCTTCTTCTTCTTCTTCTTCTTCTTCTTCTTCTTCTTCTTCTTCTTCTTCTTCTTCTTCTTCTTCTTCTTCTATATATATATATTTTTTTTATGTATGTAGAAAGTATGTGCGATGCATGTATGCATGTGATGTATGTATGTGGGTATCTGTATGGTTGATTGTATATGTGTGTATGCATGCATGTGTGTCTATTTAGGTATGTATGTATGTGTGTAAAGATGTAGGTGTATGTATGCATGTATGTGTGTGTATGTATGCATGCATGTGTGTGTATGTATTTAGGTAAGTATGAAAGTATTATGTGTGTATATATTTGAGTGTATGTATGGATGTGTGTATGCATGTACATGTAGTTCATGTATGTATGTATGTATATATGTGGATGTATGTATGTGTGCATATATGTATGTAGGTGCATGTATTATGTGTAAATGTATCTGTGTAAGTCTATGGGTGTATGTGTATTCATACATGTATATGGATGTTTGTCGGTATATGTAGCTGTGGATGTGTGTGCATTTATGAATGTATGCGTGTATGTAAGTATGTGGGTATGTATTATGTGTGTGTATGTATGTATAAAAGTATCCATATGTGTGATTGTGGGTGTGCGTGTGTGTGTGTATGCATGCATGTGAATGTATGAATGTATATTTAAATTTGTTTGTTTGTGTATATATGTATATTTGTTGTAAGTATGTTTGACTGTATATAAGTGTATGTGTGATTGTGGGTATGTGTGTACATAATGTAGGCAAGTATGTATGTATGTATGAATGTATGCATGAGTGTATGTATGTATGTATGTATGTATGTATGTATGTATGTATGTATGTATGTATGTATGTATGTATGTATGTAAGTATGTATGTATGTATGTAAGTATGTATGTATGTATGTATGTATGTATGTATGTATGTATGTATGTATGTATGTATGTATGTATGTATGTATGTATGTATGTATGTATGTATGTATGTATGTATGTATGTATGTATGTATGTATGTATGTATGTATGTATGTATGTATGTATGTATGTATGTATGTATGTATGTATGTATGTATGTATGTATGTATGTATGTATGTATGTATGTATGTATGTATGTATGTATGTATGTATGTATGTATGTATGTATGTATGTTTGTATGTATGTATGTATGTATGTATGTATGTAATGTATGTATGTATGTATGTATGTATGTATGTATGTATGTATGTATGTATGTATGTATGTATGTATGTATGTATGTATGTATGTATGTATGTATGTATGTATGTATGTATGTATGTATGTATGTATGTATGTATGTATGTATGTATGTATGTATGTATGTATGTATGTATGTATGTATGTATGTATGTATGTATGTATGTATGTATGTATGTATGTATGTATGTATGTATGTATGTATGTGTATGTATGTATGTATGTATGTATGTATGTATGTATGTATGTATGTATGTATGTATGTATGTATGTATGTATGTATGTATGTATGTATGTATGTATGTATGTATGTATGTATGTATGTATGTATGTATGTATGTATGTATGTATGTATGTATGTATGTATGTATGTATGTATGTATGTATGTATGTATGTATGTATGTATGTATGTATGTATGTATGTATGTATGTATGTATGTATGTATGTATGTATGTATGTATGTATGTATGTATGTATGTATGTATGTATGTATGTATGTATGTATGTATGTATGTATGTATGTATGTATGTATGTATGTATGTATGTATGTATGTATGTATGTATGTATGTATGTATGTATGTATGTATGTATGTATGTATGTATGTATGTATGTATGTATGTATGTATGTATGTATGTATGTATGTATGTATGTATGTATGTATGTATGTATGTATGTATGTATGTATGTATGTATGTATGTATGTATGTATGTATGTATGTATGTATGTATGTATGTATGTATGTATGTGAGTATCTGTATGGGTGATTGTATATGTGTGTATGCATGCATGTGTGGGTATGTATGTAAGGTGTGTCGGCATGTATGTGGGTGTGTGTATGTATGTATGTTTGTATGTATTGTGTGTATATGTATTTGTAGAGGTATAAGTATGTGGGTGTACGTGTGTGTATTTAGGTATGTATGCATGTATGTGTGTAAAGATGTCGGTGTATGTATTGATGTGTGTATGTATATGTGTGTATGTATGTTTACATGTGAGTGTAAATGTGTGGTTGTGGGTGTCTGTACATGTGATTGTATGTGTGTGTATGCATGCATGCATGTGTAGGTGTGTATGTATGGAATGTGTGTGTGCATATATGTCCATATATGTATGTGTGTGTCTTTTCTGTTTGTGCATGTATGTAGATGTATATATGTATATATGTATGTGTTAGGTATGTCTGTATATGAGTGTGCATGTATGAGAATGTGAGAGCATTTATATATGTGTGTGAGTGTGTAAGACTGTGTACACATGATGTATGTATTATATTCTATAATTTATACTTTTATTCTATATCTTTAACATGCATTTTAGATAACAGGCATTGGTACTCTGAAAAACGAGTGCTTAGAAGGGCCGAATGTCAGACGGGCCTGCGTGCCCAATTTGTAACCCTTTGAAAATAAAGTTTGTTCTTTCGTTCGTTCGTTCTTCTTCTTCTACTAATACTCCTTCTTCTTCTTCTCTTTCTTCGGCTAAACGTTAACTGGCTGTTCTTGCTTGTTCCTCAATTTCTGGACTAATCTTTTCCGAGAACTTGAATTTTGTGTATGCATTTGTACACAGTTGACAACGTTAACATACTTGTTATATTAGTTAGTTAATAGGAGACAACAAGATAATCAAGTATGACAAAACAAAACATACAAGGAATAGCAGAAGAATTAGGGGACAAGTAAAATATTAAATAAAGAAAAAAGAAAAAGGCATTCCGATCATTTCACTCTGAAAGGGCGTGCAGATCCAAACTATCAAAAAGACATTATCCAGGGATACGTTTTCATCCTGTTCGTCAGAATTGCCCTGAACGTATGCAATAGCTAGCATTAATATCGACTTAACCACAACACCGAAATCCAAGTGTTATAGAAAGAGCATACACGGCAGAAGAAATTCAAATATTCTTTTCATTCAGTACTCCACCATCTTGTCTGTGTAAACAAGATTTATATCATATTTTATGTATTCTGTTTCATCTTCCTTATTGAAGAATCATATTCAATGCATACACACAAAACACACAAACACACTGTATATATATATATATATATATATATATATATATATATATATATATATATGGGTATATATATGTGTGTGTGTATATATGTGTATATACATGGGTATATATATATATGTGTGTGTATATATGTGTATATATTTATATATATATATATATATATATATATATATATATATATATATATATATATATATATTTATATAGGTGTGTGTGTGTATATATAAATATATATAAGTCTATATATATATATCTTTTTATATATATATGTCTTTTTAAAATTAGGCTCTCATAATTACACACTGTAAGGCCTTTCATATAGTACATGTGTTCCGTTTGCTGCATCTTACGTTACATTGTTATCACAATCGATGTCGCTGCACACTGGGCATTCCCATGCATGCTCAGTCCTCCGATTCAGCAGCGATTGCTTTTTTCCATAAGGAGCTGGTTATAATGTCTCCTGTTTTGGCTTGAAAGACGCCACACACGAGCTTCACATGCTCTCCTGTCAGGTCACGCAGTTCATGTTATTTATTAGCCTAGTCCGTACAGCGTTGAGGATATCTGCCCTGGCCATGCTACTTCCCACACGCTTTGGTGCGTTGCTTGCCAGACCGTCCGCTCTTTCGTCACCTTTCACTCCATCATCTCCGGGTGTATAGATCTACTTGAGGGAGGTTTCTACCGATTCCCAGCATAAACTACCTGTTACGATTTTCTGAAGCATGTTTGTGGAGTCCACATGTTCATTACCATAGTCTCTACAATGTTTGGGTTCGTGTCCATACGGATGGGTCAGCACAAAGCGCAAGCACAGTTTGAGGAGCTGGGGTGTAAACTGAGCATCCAAATAATACCTGATATACAGCCTTAAATACCAACAGGAAAACACTCTCACAACATAAAAGCACCTTCACAACTATGATGTACAAGTTAAAGCAAACAAAACAACAGCAGGGAAACTGTTAAATATACGTCATATTTCATAAATCGTGACAGATGGAAAAGCGGGACTTCAGGCACTCTATAATCTGGACAAATTACCTGATATACGACCACTACTCTCCAAACTAGGCAACCGGTGTAACTATGCAATGGATACAAGCCCACTGTGGAGTTCCTAGAAATTAAAGAGCTGATGAAATAGCCAAGGAAGGTGTAAATGAAGAACTATATGACGTGACAGTCTATTATCAACAGAAGAATAGAATAATCATATCAATCAGAAAGCCACCAAAACAGGAACAAGACGATTACCCTATTACTGCAGACCAGAGCAAGTTATTATTCTATGCCTTAGAACAGGGACACAGTCGACTTCCCTATCTGCCTTGTCATGTAACGATTCAAAACTAAATGGTGTAGATCTAGCCAATATGTCTGCCTGTTCATTCCCCACCACGCCGGCATGGCCTGGAGAAAAGATCTAAAGTATGCTCACTGCACGTAAACTTCCCAGTGCTAGAAGCATCCCTGTCTTCACCTTTCTCAGCATGCTTTCAGAGTATGTTACAAATATGACATATGTAAAATCTTGTTCTCTAGCCACCGGAAAGCTGCAGTTACCGCCTCCACCTCCATTCTCATGTGGTACCGTATGCCAGGCTGTCCTGCACTTAAGATTTTTCCACTGGCTTTTGGTACGAAAGCCCAGGCACTTCTCTTCCCTCTCAACACCGAACCATCTGTGTAGAAAATCATATCATCAGAGCGAGAATTGTCGTGAATCAACTGTTGGACTTCCATCTCAGTAGCACCCGCAAGCCACTCTCTGTACTGCCGGCCTGAAGACCTACACGTGTCAGACTTGTCCTCTGGTACTCTGACCTACAGCCATGTGATATCTGGTTTGGCACCTTAGACAACAGATCACGTCCTCTAAGACTGTCCCAGGTACAACATATCGAGGCAAAACCTTTCACCAAAAGAAGCATGGGCAAGCTAAACGTTACGGGTCGCTGAGTGAATTACAAAAGACAGCGAAGTTCATACTAGAGACATCACCGCGAATATAGATAATCTATTTCAAGCGAACGAAAGAAGAAAAAACAGAAGCTAATAATATGTTATTTCCTTCAAGACTCGCGCCTTTTATTTTAACCTTTCTTTATAAGCAGCTATGACTTGTTACGTTAATGACACCAGACATAATTGATGGAGAACGAGCAGTTAGTTAGTTAGTTAGTTAGTTAGTTAGTTGGGTTATCCTCATTGCACTCCGGACATGTCCATAGGTGCTCAGATCCTCCCCTCAGTATGAACCCCAACGTCCGATGGCTAATAGTACCAGTTCTATGTTGATTAACAAGTCTTCTGGCGTAGCTGGTGTGCGTCTCGTTTTTTGCTGTGCCGATCTTAATTCCCAAGTCTGCCATTCTGGCGAGTGATGTGGATTCACTGCCACCAAAGTCCTCTATCCTTCCCATTTCTCTGAGGGCATTGATAATATCAGCATGATCCATAGGCTGACCGTCGGTAGTGATAGCGGATCCAGCCAACCTGTCAGCTCTTTCATTTCCATCGACGCCTGCGTGTCCCGGAACAAAAATAAAGGTGACTCCACGGACAGTGGACTTCTGTAATGATTCAAGCCATTGTCTTCGCACTGAACCTGCCTGAACCCTCCGGATCATACTCATTGAATCACTGAGTATACACACGCGGGTGTATTTTTGTGTTTCGAGCGGAGAACGAGCAATGGTAGGGCAAAGAGATGAAAACTTGGCTTGGAAACATGGATGTGGCCAGGCAAGAACACTGACCTGATGAGTGATTCCAGTGAGAGTGTGAGATGGCAACATTTGGAAAGCCTACGCTTATGATGCTGATAAGAAATTTTAAATTGTTCAACGTATGTCAGTTTCCGAAATGATGCTACTCACAAACCACTTTACTTTCCACGTTCAGTTCGTGTAGATTGTCAGTTGGTTTTTTCCCTTTCCTCCCTAACTCACGAATGTTTCAGACAGTGTCTGTCAAATGTAAGTTGTAAAACTTCGATTCTCTTGTTTAGTAAAATGGTCTGTTATTCTCATCCGTGTGTTGCTGCAGGGAAAATGCATGTTGTTTTAACTGGTGACTTTTATTTATCACAAATGGAAAAGCATGTTATACAATCGTGCAGTGCCAGAAGGATAGAATCACGGCGTCACATTTTGCAATCATTGACAGGAAAATGTGAGGGTAAAATTGTTATTGTCTCGATACATGCTATGGCATTTTTGTCTAAATCTTCATTTTTTCATCAGCATTATCTCTATCATCTTCTTCTCTTTGTCTTCTTGCTCCTGTTTATCTTTTTTTTCCTTCTTCTTTTTTTCTAAATATCGTCATCGTACTCCATATAATCACAAAATTCTTCTTCTTCATCATCTTATTCTTTCTTCTTCTTCTTCTTCTTCTTCTTCTTCTTCTTCTTCTTCTTCTTCTTCTTCTTCTTCTTCTTCTTCTTCTTCTTCTTCTTATTCTTCTTCTTCTTCTTCTTCTTCTTCACACACACAGACACCCACACACACACACACGCACACACATACATGCACACACGCGCGCGCACACAGAGTAATGAGTATCAAATATACACAACATAAACTCACCCCACACTCTCGAATGGAAAGTAGGGTAGGGGTGAACGGAAACTGGAGTATCAGATAGACATGCGTCTTCCATATTTGCGACATCTATTTCCGATATAAATGGGTCCTCCAACCATCTTGCTCATCTTCAGCAGTGATCTCGTAAGTCCTGCAGGCTGGGTTTATACTGGATCTTCAGACCCAATACATGATGTCTAAAATCCTACCTACGGGCGATCTTGAGACAAATGACCATGAAAATGAAGGCTCCATATGCCTGAACAACTTCCGGAGTCACACAGAAATATTTTCAGCATCATTATGAGCGTTATCAGTTGGCAAAGATGTTCATGACTCTACCTCAAGCTTAGTCGGAAGTGTTCTCAGCCAGTTCTATCGATAAACTTAACCAATTTATTATAAGAAAAGTAAATTGTAAGTCAGCCTCTGTAATGTAGCGGCCAGATCCTCGCCTGTAGATCCGATAGTCATGAGTTTTAATACGCAAGGAGTCTGAATTTTTTCAAGCAGGTCTGCAGAACGTACTTAGGTATTTCAGGTCCTGTTTGACAGGCACATTGTGGGAACTGTTCAATTTTTATTTTATGCATATGGTAGTTGAGCCTGCAGTGGATGTTTACTGTTAATTTATTCTCCTCACAATTCCGAGTATTTTCCCTTGACTAGTGTTTTGATTTCTGGTAACGATAATGAATGGGTATTTTATTTCTCCTTTGTCCCGTTTTTTGCACGTCTGTCTGTATATACAACGGGACAATTGGCAGGATTTTGGACTACTGACGGGACGGTCATGAAGCAGCAAGAAAACACGGGTCTGTCCCGGGGAAAACGGAACATATCGTCATCGTATACCTGACCGACTTTCCAGATGGTAGGATTTTATCGTGCGATTATCCGCATGATTCTTGGAACCCAAGGGAAAAACATGCAACCGTGAACCTACAATACAGTACGTAAAACGACCTCACAACACCCTAGAGACAATCACAAACTGCTTTACTACATAACCACCAACCCGACCTATACTATACTATTCTCAACTCTGCCATGGGGATCAGACAAGGAAACTCTGAGGGGCTTATACCTAGGATATGTTCGCTCTGTGATAGAGTACAACAACTCACTGCTTACAACTTGTTCCAAAACTAACCTAGAGACTCTTGACAGAGTACAAAATAATGCCCTCCGATTAATCTGCGGAGCTATGCAGTCTACACCAACTGCTGCATGTGAAATCCATACAAATGTGGAACCCCTCGGGTTGCGGAGAGAAAAAGCCACTTTAGAAATTTATGAAAGATGCGTTAGGAAAAATCGTAACCATCCTAATAGACATCTTGTAGAAAACTGGGAATCCAAACAAAGAATAAAGCACAAATCGGTTTTACACTGTGTTAATGAAATTCAGGACAGATACCACCTCCCAGAAAGACGTCAAGGAATTCAGAATGTTGCAAAAAACCTACCACCACATGCTCGCTTTTAAAGCTCCAGAAGTCCAAACTAAATTGGTAGGCGAGGAAACCAAACAGTCCGACCCAATCGCTCTTATGAACTCATCACTAAAGACCGTTGATTCTTACCCCCAAGAATGGATACATGTCTATACTGATGGATCAGCATTTAAAGCTACCATTAAAGCAGGTTACGGAATCTACATAGGTTATCCCGATGGATCTGTTGAAGAGATTTTTGATGCATGCGGGGAATTCTGTTCAAACTATGAAGCTGAAATAATTGCACTGGAAACAGCAGTATACCACCTAAAGACTGTAATGGATGTTTACCCCTCAAAGGTCCAAAATATTGTCATCTTCACAGATTCAATGTCTGCCCTTCAAGCTCTGGAGGGCAATGAACGCTGCAGAACTGACATAGCCAAGATAATCCTGGATGCCGATCAGCTTATTACCTCATACAACATCAGAATAGTGATGCAGTGGATTCCAGGTCACTCCGGCACACCAGGTAATGACAGAGCTGACAGATTGGCAAAGAAAGGAGCAACACAAGAACAACCACCTACAGCGACAACCCTCCAGACAGCAAAAACACTGATAAGAGCTATAAACAAAGAGACTTGGTTGAACAGATGGGCCATGGGAGACACTGGAAGAGAGGTTTATAGACATATGTCTGGCCCTGATCCTAATGACAGCATTAACCATCTAACAAGAAGGGACCAGGCCACCATCTTCAGACTTAGAACGCAACATACTCCACTCAATGGACACCTAAACAGAATACAGCCACAACACTCCCCAGAGTGCCAGCTATGTAACTACCCCTACGAAACTGTTGAACACCATCTCTTTGAGTGTCCAAAACTCAGTGAGACAAGAAGAACGCTACTCCCTCCGAGATCAGACAAGTGGAACACCTTGTACGGAGGAAAAGAACAGCTTGTGAAAACATGCAAATTCCACTACATGGCATTGGGCCAAAGGGCGAAAGCTCATGCGCCGCTGGATCGATAACAACAACAACTGCCTTTAGTAAAATGTTTTAGATATTTTAGGCTAGACCTTTGTTTTATAGACTAATCGGCTCTCAATGGTTCATGCAGTCAGCATCAGGCTGGCCACTTTTACTTCCTGAAACTGTTCCTGGTACCCATTTAAGGCTAAGTTAACCCGGGAGCCAATGTCATTTTTGATACAAGTCCCGCTCCGTTAGGACTCGAACCCACACTCTTCCGATCCACGGTAGAGCGTCTATCCGCTAATCCACGTTGGCTCCCACTGCTCATCGTAATGCCTTTTTATCTTTCTTGAAAATTTCGTGATCGTAAACTTCAGCGGCAAGTTCTAGCTGTTCCTCCATCTCTAAACAGTGGTCTTGTTCTAGAATTTATTTTTACGTACACATCCCTTTCAAGATTTTGCAATTTTGGTTACTCGCCTCCCAGGCAGATGTACTCTGACTTCGGAGAAAACACCCCTAAGTAGGCGCCTTTTACGGTATGTGTGGGGGGATGGGGGGGGGGCGGGGTGTGGGTGGGGGTGTGATCTAACCACCAAAAACTGGGCCGTTATATAACAGTGCCCGTTCTCACTGACGTCACAGACTAACCTATGACCGTGATCACACAAACAGAGTTGGATTCGACGATCTTCCTCAACTGTCTCCCTGGTGGGACTTCCTCACTGATTAGTTTTCTGAGACCAGGTCATCTTGACATGAAACGCATGTTCCACTTATTTATTCTGTCAGTCAATCAGGTGTCGTATCCCCCACAGACTGTTGGTAGCGGTTCTCCACCACACTCTATGTCTTTCACTCTGACAATACTTTTCAAAATGCTATTTGTACAGCAGTTGATGTTAGCCTTTCACTTGCATCATGGAATAGCCTTTTGCGGGTATGCTATTGTCATTTCCATTCAATGTCATTTACAACAAAATATAGAAAGAAAATAAATGCTCTAGACTTCTGGTGTTGACGCAAAACTTTACGAGTCTTATTGTCATTCTTTTAAAATAATTCTTTGTGCATGTGGCAGCCGTTGTGGTGTAGTGGCTAGACTCTAGCCTGCGAATATGAAGGTTGTAGGTTCGGGTCCGGAATTTTTTTTTTTTTTTTCAAAAATAACTTTGAAAGAGAATATTAGGAGGAGAATCGGCACAGAGCCAATACTTAACTTTATAGGTAGACAACAAATGAAATAGTTTGGCCATGTAACAAGACTGGAAGCAGACAGCGCCCCACAATTACAATGGTAACAGACCCAGAGGTCGACCACGCAGAAAATGGACCGCAGAAATATCAGAGACATTGAAAAGTACTATATACGAAGCGAACAGAAGGGCCGTTCTAGGGATCTCTTCCTCCCCTGACGTCGCGAGGCATTCCAGGAGTAGAAAAAAAAAGAAAGAAGAAGCGCTTTGGCTTCCAGCTCAACCCATCCTTAAATGGGTACCAGGTGGGGACATGGGAAGTAAATGTGGCCGGTGTGACGCTGAACACATCACCCACCAAATGCCGATTGGTCAATAAAATCTAGAATTAGCACTTTATGGCCAGTACGCATGAAAGCTTTGGAGGCGTCCTTTGTAATGCTGTACTCTTTCATGTTAAGTATACCAACAATCTCAGTTTTTGCCTTTGTTTCTTGATAAACTACTGAACAATCAAAGTAATGTTTCCCCGATGTGAATTTGAACAAAGAAGACACAAACAATAGACTGCACATGAATTCTTGATTCAGCTATTTGCTTCATTTTAATTAATTGTTACTGTAGTATGCACCTGACGAGATACTGCGAAATATGCCAGGCAATAAATTCTGCAGTCTGTTGTTTATGTCTTCTTTGTTCAAACTACTGAACGTAAAATTAATTAGAAAAATCACCTACAGTCAGTAAATGCTGAGGTTGTTTCTGCAACGTCCTGTAAAAGATATGCGATGAAATGTACAGTGTCAACGGCTGACTGACTGACTTTCTACCCCACCAGGACATCACACAAGCGATAAACACCCGATGACACAATGTGCCACTATGCGGGTGAGGATCACCGTGGAGAGGTCCCAGAAACCGCGCTTAGCCTTTATGCCATATTTATGGCCAGGCTATAATGCGGCCCCTGGTAAAAGCCAGAGTAGGGCTTCAAAAAACTGAAAATGTCAACCTAAAATGAACGAGAAATAATACCTCAACGACCACTTTGGACGCCTTAAAGTTTCTCTTCCAAAGCAGAGTTACTCATCCGATTAATCAATACATTAACTTTACCGCCATAGTGTACTGGTTGTGTGTATTTTCTTCATTTGTTTGTATATAATTTGCTTACATTAAATTTAATAGTCTGATACTTTATTTATTTTTTACCCTATGTACGTTTATAAAAGGGGTAAATTTAAAACATAGACAGATTACAAAGGGAAACAATTCACGAAGTTGGGACCAGAAAGAGAGTGACTTCCCTTACCGTGGGAAGTAGGCTGAGGTTGTGGCGTAAAAAAAGGACGAAGGGGTTGGGAGGGGGGAGGTGGGGTAGGGGGGGGGGGTGAGTAGGGTCTGTTCTGCATGATTTGGGACCTTTAAAAGCGCTCACTCGTGGAATATAGGCCACACGATATCGCCGGCCGGCGACAACACCGCGTAAAATTGTTTGTGTTGGGCGCTCACTAAGCGTCACACTCCCGCAACATAGGACATGCCCTAGAAAACTTCCAGGAATGAATGGCAAGGGAAGTCACTCTCTTTCTGGGCCTGTTCGTTAGTTTTACCTATGACTTTAGTGAAAAACATTGTAATGTGTAGTTGTGAAGAAGTAAGATAGAAGAAGACATAAATTCTTGTGCCTCTGCTTTCACTCTGTAAAGAACAGTTAGCATACTGTTCTGGTTTACGGCTATGCTGCGCTTTTCCCACCAATAAAATCGATTTCAACAACACTGTAATTAGCCATTATTACAAAATGCTTTTAATGAGCAGGGTGTCATTTTGCTTATTGATTTTGTTAATTATTATTATTTATTCTTTTCACTGTCTATTTCTGTATTTGTTTTAAATTTTATTTGAAAGAAAATGGGTCCGTGGGATCCACCAGAAGGGTTGCTGATTTATAAATGTTCGTAGTGCTGATGAGAACAGAAGCTGAGCATACCAAGAAACCAAGAGTTTATCAATTATGACATTTATATAGGTCAGATGGACGAAATGTCGTGGGTTCGGATCCTGGCAGATATGGACTTTTATTTGTGGGTTTTTTCCTTTTTGGGACTTGGATCCCAGGTGGACCCAGCCTTAAGTGGACACCAAGTACATTCCTGGGAAATAAAGGCCGTGATACTGACCATGTCACTCACCAAGTGCCTTTTGGTCTACAAAATATAGATCTAGCCCTATATGCCCAAAACATCTTAAGGCGTGTAAAGGGTCCTTTACTTGAGGGCTCGGACAAAAGCCTAGGTAGCGTAACATCTGGACACCCGCCTACCGAATCAAAGGCTTTGGTTTGAGTCTGCATGCGTTCATAATTTTCCCCCAAAATTGACTTTGGCTCTCAGGTTCACTAAGCCATAAGTGGGTACTAAGCGATGACATGGGAAGTAAAAGCGGACCTCATCACGCATCGACAGCCGATTTTTCAAAAAAAAAAAAAAAGGCTGGCATCATATGTCCAAATGCCGCATTGTTATTATACAGGCTTGGCTCTAAGTATGATGATAGTGTCGCGCGCCCACGTGGGTAAAAACACTGATATAGTGAGGGTGTGGGTTTGAACCTTAACAATGCCCACCCACGTGAGAAACTGGACTATTATCTAAGCTATGTTGATCCTAGACAGTCCTGGATAGCCAAGAAAACAGCGAGTGGCTCGTTCCATGAAATGAAAGTTGCTGTACTTGTATCCACAGGAGTAGGAGAAGGGATAGATAGATATCTGGATACACCCACTGTGATATAATCCAGGTGCTCATTTAACCCCTCCGACTGCTCTCCTCTCCTGGCATTACTTAAAAGCCCCCATCAAGTGATTTAAATATTTGTTAGCTGAAGTAAACTAATATGCACAAAGACACTTGAACCTAAGTACACAATTTACTCAACTATGTTTTAACAACATCAACCATGATTTATTTGAATAAATCGAAATTAAAATGAACTTGTTTAGGCTAGTAGAGTTGGAATGATGTGAATGATGAAATCATAAAGGTATTGGAAAGTAACAACCTTTGGACAGTTCTCGGCTTGAGACCCTGCCTATCTTTTCCAGTTTGTCGTCCTCACTGCTTTCTGCAGGTCGTTACACTCGACGGTCGGCAAATAATGGATGCCTACTAGTCCCTGCCCAATGTGGGAACTGGAGAATTAAGAAACAAGCGCATATTTGTAGTATCTGCTCTAGATGTACACTAAGCATGTATATTATACTAACATCAAGCATGTTTATTTAAATAAAACATTTCATCTCTCCCTCATGCTCACATTCACTCCTGTCCAATTTGGGAGGGCTTAAGTCTCACATTCCAACTGTTACATCTTCTGCCTTCCTCTACACGTCCTGTAATGATAGTCAAGTCTTCTACGTCAGGTGCCATCTCTCGTACAGACTCAAATTGACAATCAGTCAGACAGAACCAGTTCTGGAATCTATGCTTGGAACAATCGACGCGCCCAGAAAGCTAACAATATTTCTGAGGCGAATCGAATAAGAAATCTCAGGGATTTACTCTCCGGGATCAATCTCCGCGTTAGCCTCCCGAGAGTTAAACACATTTCAGTGTGTTAGCTGTATGTAATACAGATTCACATTAACCACACGTGAAAAGATTGCCAAAGTTATCTTCACGCTTGTGATTTCAAAAACATGATAGTTCATTAAATTTCAATGGCAACAACAACATTTAGGTTTTACAACATTGAAACACATGTGCACGAAAAACATTCATGACACTATCAAATAGGATATAAAGCAATGTGACAGTGCCCTACGAGAATGAAGAAATGTCCGCCTAGGAGTACTACAAAGTGATGAAGACACACACTTGAGTAAAAAGACAGTTAGATTTCTATCACAAAATATAGATTTGAACCTAATTTCGATCTTACCTGGAAAAATGAAACCACGATGCCAAAAGTTCTGTCTCAAGCTTGGGTTAAGCCCAACAGATGGCATGTGCTAGACAGGATCTCATTTACCAGACCTAGAGTTCACCCCTTTATAACTTTTATCAAGCTCCTCCTACATTACGCCTAAAATCATTCTCATTCAAGGATATCACAGCTCCTCCCTGTGGGTAAGTTTATTCGCTGTCAGTCAGGGCTGTACAACACTTGTTCAAATTCCCACGCTAGGATCTCCTGGTCAATTCATCTGACCAGAGCAAATAAGACAAGTCACACCTCCAGTCTACTTCACCTGTCATCACAATAAAATCCGACTTTGTCAATTCTTCTGCCAACACTTTCAGCTCACTGTGTCAATATTGACGATCTGACCGGCACTCCAGTTTAGGTAACCTCAGGGGGAGATAATGGCAATTAGCCCTTGTTATCTGTTCCTGAAGATCTGGCAGGGGGAATAACTATCTGACACCAACAAATGGTGTGCAAATCTCCAGTCAGTAAGTCTGCTTGGTCAGTCTTATCTCTGTACCTTATCACTTAACATCTGGGAAAAAGTTTTAGTGTTGGATATGACCAACGGTCCAGGAGAATTAAAGGTTTGATGTGGTGGTCTTACTTAGATTATGGATGTATCCAAATCCATTTATCTCTGTATACTTCGAAACACAAAGGAATAAAAGTAGGTTAAGGAAAGACCTTCTGAAGTCACCGAGCGTATTGTCACAGATAGTGCAGTTATGGATGACAACGTTTGATATCAGTAAATATTGTCTGTGTACAATTCTCATGTTATATCAAGTCCTGTGGAATACACATTTTATACGCAATGGAATCAAAGCCGAAGGGTTGCGATATCCATAGTACCGAGCCAAAGGGTTTACAACTCATGGTTTCTGGATACGTTTAAAAAAAAAAATACGCAATATATGTAAGAGAAAAGGATCTTTCTCCACGCCTTATGGAGTTTTGGGCATATAGGGCTGGGCCAATAATTTATAGACTATACGGTCGCCTCTACACAGG
>CAJHNH020000642.1:173633-218633 GCA_905116865.2 Candidula unifasciata
TCAATGTAGCGCCATCTTCGCTGTCTTATAACTGTTGATGCTACTGACTGCCCAGTCATTTCTATTATTTCTTCACTCTATTTGAATTCATAGTTGGCTCTGTGGCTAAGTCGATGCTAACGCTTCGTAATGCCGGGAAGCCGGGTTCAATCTCAGCTGCGTGCCACCCGCCTTGCGTTGGTTTCGACAGTGGTATCAAAAAAGCCAACTGTCCAGAAAGCAATGACAAAACGACTGGACGTAAATTTGCCCAGAAAACCACACAAAAGCCAGGGGCTGTTGGGATTGGTTCTGCAACGTCCTGTAAAGGATACGCAACTAACCTTCATTTGAATTCATCCCACTGCCTTTGCAAAAAGTGTTGTCATGTTGTCCTGTTATATAAACATTTGTACTGGTACACAGTGGCAAATTTGGGTCACGAACGTCTCTGGTCACGAACGTGATTTTCAAAAAAAAAAATTGACTCAACTCGCGAACAAAGCCTCAGCGTACGAAAGCACAAGCAAGACTTTGGCGCCATATTTTCATCTCGCGAATGGCATCAGTTTTACTGAGGCTCGCACGCTGTATTCGTTATTTGTCGTTTCTTTCTACTTGATATTATTGTTGTGACTTTTTTTTTTTTAGTGTAATAACCCTCATTAGGGCTCACAAGGAAGTGAAAAGTGTTTGTAACGATTATGTAAAAAAAAAAAAAAAACCTAAGCATGTTACAGTAAAAACAAAGAAGGAAATTACCAAACATGAGAACGCTGTTTCTGTTTCTGATCTTGCCAAGAACTACAACATGAGTAAATCTTCACTCTATTCTGTCTTACAGAAAGAAGAAAAAAAGTTGCGCTAAAGTTGGCCGAGGTGGCGAAAGGAGCTACTATGTTAACAAATAAAAGGTCTTCTGTGTTTCAAGTAGACAAACATATTGTTAGCAACCGAGCCAGTAATCGAACATTTCCCAGGATTAAAAAAAAGAAGAAAGGTAAAACAGAAGCACCCGCACAGTTCCGGACGTTATTGTAGAACTGGATTCTCCGTCTCCCTCCGCCTCATGCACCATCTAACTGTGCCAGAGACTGTCAACCACAAACTTTAACTTATACAGTATATTTTAAATTATATACTATTTGCTGCTTATAGTAAATTAAGTAGACGGTCTATTTCCACGCCTTTAGGTGTATTGGGTATATAGGGCTAGACCTATATTTTATAGACCAATCGGCACTTGATGTGGTCTGCATCACGCCGGCCGCCTTTACTTCACAGGACTGCACCTGAAATCTACTCAAGGTCGACCTGGGAACCTAGGTCATGTTTGAAAAAAAAATCCGGCCCTCTTCAGGAACCGAACACACGACCTTTTGATCCGCAGGCGAGCGTCAAGCCACTAGACCACGGAAGCTTCCTTTATGTATGTAGGCCAACAGTATATTCAGGTCGTCGTTTGGAGTCAGTCTCTGTCAAAATAATAAAGCAGTAATAAGTAAAGTGATTAATATGTGAGTAGAATGTATTTGCAATAGGTAAATTAAATTAGGAGCCTGGAAGGGTTGAACAGTTGTGATAGTTTACTATAAAGATAGAAAGAAAAACTCCATTGATATTCGTCCTTTTTAATAATGCTTCTTCCCACAAGAACGGATTAATGATGTTTATTGGAGTTTCACTGTAAAGCTTTCATAGCAATAGAAATTGTCTTTGAAAATTGTTCTCTCTCTCTCTCTCTTTCTCTCTCTCTCTCTCTCTGTGTTTCTCTGTTTCTCTGTCTCTGTCTCTCTCTGTCTCTCTCTGTCTCTCTCTCTATGTTGCTCTGTGTGTGTGTGTGTTTGTTTGTGCATATATATATATATATTTATTTATCGTTTCTACATGTGTAATTCTCTTCTTTATCCTTGTGCCGGAGATGTTAGTGTTCAAGGCAATGAGTGTGCAAATTATATGGCACACAAGACGACTATCACGTCTGGTCCGGTACTGGACAGGAGTGATGGCATTAAGGCCAAGCGAGCTGCACATCGCAGAGAAGATCACGACAACCATCAGGACTAGGTATCCTTGCCCAGGCTAATGAACATTAGGGTGAAATCTGCAGTAGCCAGGGACACTCGATGTCTGAATAATCTCTACATCACCAGCGACATCCGTCGCTTACTCTTGTGGAGCTACTGAGGAGCAGATCGGGCCACCTATGGATCTGTTTGGAGTGTAGGGATGATAGTCATAACTAGTCACCTGTGATATATATATATATGAGATATAACATGTTAATAAAAGATGTTGTTTGAATGTTAATTCTTCAAGTCATTTTTAGCTGAGTCTCATAATTTATTGACTGAATGACTGACTGAATGAACGAATGAATGAATGAATGAATGAATGAATGAATGAATGAATGAATGAATGAATGAATAAATGAATGAATGAATGAATGAATAAATAAATAAATAAATGACTGAATGAATGAATGAATGAATGAAGGAAGGAATAGACGAAATATAGACCCAAATATCGCACACTGTCCACATTCTAGGATAAACGATAATAAAATGCCCTAAAACCAACTCCTGAACTACCTATTTGCTAAATATATCATTTCCCCAAGCAAGTCTCTAGACACAGCAGACATCGACAATTATCCAATTTCTAGGGGGAAAAACCTAGTTAAACTCCAAGTTAACCGCTAACAGCACGCGAGGTTTTCCCTGATCTGGGCGCCATATTGGTCCTCAGGCCTTTAAAATGTTCTTATAATCTGCCATAATTTTCGAGCTCTTGTGTTAAATATATGCAAATACATACGGTTTGTCCGCTCTGTGGCTAAGTCGATGCGAACGTTTCGTAATACCGGGATGCTAGGTTCGATCCCAGCTGCGGGCCATGCGCCTTGCGTTGGTTTAGACAGTGGTATCAAGAAAGCCGACCGTCCAGTAGGCAATGGCAAACTACTAAACGTAAATTTGCCTAGAAAACCATGCAACAGCCAGGGGCTATTGGGGTTGGTTCTGCAACGTCCTGTAAAGGTTACGCAACTAGCTTAACATACGGTTTTGGAGTAGCGGTAACGTAGTGCCCAGACGTTAGCCTGTCGGCCTAAAGAGCTTGCGTTTGAGGTTTAAACAACTGATCAACATCATGGCACATGTGTAGCATTGTGTGTGTCTGTACGCCTGTTCTGTATTGTCACCAGATTGGCATCTTCAGTATATTTTCTATTTCTCAGCTCACGTGCTTAGCTGTATTTGTCCCAGAATCTATCTGATACTATCGACCTACTTGCATACTGTTTAGGGTAGACGTTGAAGTGTCTTAGGAAGAAGAAGAAAAAAAAAGGAAGCGGGTGGGGGGTGGGTGTGGGAACCTATTGATAACAATCATAAGATGGGCTATACTTTGCACTAATGATCAACGATTTCCTGTCATCTCTCAATGGGCCGCACATTTTTCGAGTAGGGATATTCCCATTAGAGCAGTAGACGCGTGGCCAAATGGAAGGTATTTAGGTAATTCTCACCGGTACAATCCTAGGGCAGAATTGTTGAACCCGACAAAATCCCGTGTTATTTAATTACCGTAACACGTTGGAGGCGGTAAGGGTGTGTAAAGTATTGGTCTGTCTTGACTCCATCGTGTGGAGGCAAGAGTAGATTGTCCACGACATTTCATCCATCACTAATCCCATGAAAGTTCATGCAATACCACCAATATCGAAAAATACCCGAAGACCGCGAGCGTGCCGTTTATTGCATCTTGTGACAGAGATGTTTGTTTGTTTGTTTTATTATCCAGAAGCCATGAGTTGCTAACCCTTAGGCTCGGTATTATGGAAATCGCAACCTTTCGGCCTTTATTGCATGATAAATACCGTAAATCTGGGAGAAAATGGGGCTTTTCTGCCTACCCCCGAGAGTGAACCCGGACCACAAGGAGCTCGTCACCAAGTCACCGCGCAATCCGGTTTAGCCAACTACGCTAGAGAGCCGGGCTGTGACACAGATCAAGGGGTTTAATAAATTGCACATATTAAAGATAGTTTTATTAAAGCTAAGGCCGACGTCGCATTAACTGGAATGAGAAACGTAAAGGACCCATTTTCCACGCCTACAGATTAAACAGAAGGTTTTGGCAGACCACCAGAACACGATCACTCACCACAGGTCGATGAGCACTGGTCTAGTGTGTATAAGGTGTCCTCCTGCCTCTGCTCCTTTTTTCTGCACTTATACCAGACATTGAGCAGGTTGTAAGTCGTTTATGAACAACTAGCTGTACCCGGCCACGCGTTGCTGTGGTTCAGAATGGTGAAATGGAGAGGAAAGAAAATAGCTCTCAGTTAACATTGTCTGTCATATCTCTCTCCCCCCCCCCCCTTTCCTCTCCCCTCGACCCAGTCATATCTCCCTCTGCGAAGGATTGAAAAATAATCTTATTCTTCTTCTTCACTTCCTCTTTTACAGCTGTGGGTGTCGAGGAAGATATTAGGTTCTGTTTCCATCTCTTCTGGTCGCCTCGACCATAGGCACATCGTGCTGTTGTAGAAATTCTCTGATGTTATCCTTCCATCTTGTTCTTGGTCTACCTCGTGCTCTACGTCCTTCTTCTCTTTCCATGTATGCTTTGTATGGGATGGTGTCACAAGGCATTTCTCTAAGTGGGCAAACCATTTCATTTGCTGTCTTAGTATGTAATCCAGAATTGGTTCTGTGCCGACTTTTTCTCTTATGATCTCATTCCTGATCTTATCTCTTATAGTCACTCCTACAGCCCTTCTCAGTCATCTCATTTCCGTGGTTACTTTTCTTTTATGGTTTGTTGTGAGTGACCATGTCTGGCACTTGTAGCACAGAGTTGGAATAAATATGCTTTGAATAGGATGTCTCTTTGTGCTGATTGGGATTGTCTTATGCTTTAAGAGGGGGCTAGCTGTCCCAATACTTGGTTTGCTTTACTGAATCTAATGTTAATTTCTTTATCCAATTTTCCATCTTCGGTAAATGTAGTTCTCAGATATTTAAACTCAGATGCCTGTTTAATGCCTTTGCCCTCTATTGCTGTGTTTGGATCTGTCTTCCTTTATCCTATTGACATTACTTCTGTCTTTTCAGTGTTGATTCTCATATTATTTGTTTTAATTTCTTCATTCATGGATGTTAGATGTTGTTGCAATTGCATGGCTGTATCTGCTATCAAGGCCTGGTCATCTGCAAAGAGTAATTCGTTGATTTTACTAACATTTTCATTTATGGGCTTGGCATTCTTGCATATACTGTCGATGTAGGTGATAAACAGCAGTTTTGATAAGACACACCCCTGTCTTACTCCAGATGTCACTGTGAATGGATGAGATGTTCCCTGATTTATTCTAACTACACTTCTACAATCCCTGTATAAACTTTTGCACAATAATCCATGGCGAAATTATTAAAATAGAAATAGTTAAATGAGAACTGTGAAATAATATTTTAAGCTATCTCGGCTAACTGTCTGGCATAACCCCCCCCCCCCTCCCCTCCCCCCTCCACCAACCATATCTCCTTCTCCGAAGGATGGAAAAATTATCACCTTGAGAAATTATTGAAATAAATATAGTAAAGGAATGAGAACTTTAAAACAATGTTTTAAGCTCTCTTAGTTAACAGTGTCTGGCATCAACCTCCCCCCTCCACCCCCCCCCCCCCCCCCCCCCCCAGTAATCATATCAACCTCTCCGCAGGATGGGAAGGTCACCATGTGACGAAATATTGTAACTAAATTGAACTTGGCATCCGTGTCCATCCAGACTTAAATATGTAGCATTAATTTGTAATGACAAGTAAATGTGGCCAGTGTAACAGCTACCACATCACCCATCCAGTACTAGTACTACTGCAACCACTACCACTACAACCATCACAATAACAACAACAACAACAACAAAAACTGTCACTACAGTCTGTGTGGGTCGGTGTAGAAAAGAGGAGTTAGCGCCACATGCTGTCGCCACGGACTATTTAGTTTAATTTTGCCCCCGACATAGAAAAAAATACTTCATCCCGTTACCAGGGATGGAACCCACAATAAAATGTACACTATACTCTCGAATAGCGGAGAAAAATACCCTGCACCCGTCATCTGACCTTGGTATCCGTGTCCACCCAAACTAAACTGGACTGTAAGCCGCCATAGTTAACAGTTTCTGTCATCGCCGAATAGTTTTTGATCGAGAAGCGTCGCGGGGACGCTAATTGGGCCTACTGAAATCGGATATCGTTGGGCGAAAGGCGCAGATATCGCAGCCTAGCTGTAAACCACAACACAACGTGGCAACCACCCGTTTAAGGGGAAAAAACAATTATCACCCAGCGGTGAATCGAACACCGGTCACCGGCGTGAAGGATGGAATACTTACAATTATACTACCGAAGACTGAAGAGTGTAGGTCAGATATCTCAGTCTAGCTGTAAACCACAACACAAAGTGCCAACGGCCCTCTCGAGGGCGAACGAAGATTACCCGTGACATGACCATTGAGCATCACGTCGCCGCTGTCGCAGGCTAGCTGTAAAACCCCAAAACCGAAAAAGGCGTAGATATCGCAGCCTAGCTATAAACCACAACACAACGTGCCAGCCGCCAAGTCAAGGGCTAAAAAAATTATATCACCTAGCGGGGAATCGAACGCGGGTCACCCGCATGATAGGCAGAAGAGCTACCAACTACGCTACCAAACACTCAAGCATAGAGTGGAAATGAAATTATACAATAATGCAAAGTTTAATAAAAGCTCAGCAGTCAAATATGGCCAATTAAATAAAAACAAATCCGGGCTGGCAACTAAGCAAATAATAATTTGACCGTTGCTGGAGCTACGTCGTTCGTGTTTTGTGCGATTTTCTGACCCCCAAAAAATCACGCTTTGAGTCAAAGGCAACGTTGTGTGCAAATTTGAAAGCAATAGCTTCAGTAGTTTCCGAGTATTTAAATAACAACATCGGAAAATTAACATTTTTATTAATATAGATTGCACCATCCTCAGATGTCGCTTCTAGAAGTTCAGCTGTCTGTTCTCAATGTCACGGGCAACACCAGCCTGGAGGAACTCTACGACATCTATGACGGGTCAGTGGTGCTTGTCATCCTCTACGCCCCAATCTTCCTTGTTGCAGTCGTAGGAAACCTCGTCGTTCTATTGGCTGTCCTGACTGACCGGCGCATGCGCAAGAGCTCGGCTAATTACTTCCTGGTGAATTTAGCAATTGCGGATTTATTAGGTAAGTATGTCTGTTTTTGTATCTGTCTGTGTATCACTGTTTTCCGTTTCTGTCCCCTTCTCTCTCTCTCTCTCTCTCTCTCTCTCTCTCTCTCTCTCTCTCTCTCTCTCTCTCTCTCTCTCTCACTCTCTCTCTCTCCTTGCGTTTGACTTTTGGTTTGCGTGTGTGTGTGAGTTTTATTTTTAAAAGAGATGAGGTACACAAGAATCATGAAGGGTACATTCGTTTCTCACTACTGTCGATACAGATCAGGTTTCGAAGTATACTGGCACCTAGATATAGGTTCACTTAGTGTGGTTTATTCAACCGATCCACATCATGGCATACGGCTGTAACTCATAAGTGTTCCGTTCTACTTCTAACTCAAGCCTGAGTCTAAAGAAGCTCAGCACCGTGCACGTACTCCGTTGCACCTGCGAGGATCCTGAAGTACTTTGGGTAGATTTTTTACTCCATGATTTCCCCGGGCAGCGCCATTAGGCTAGTTTTATTTTTTGTTTTTGATTTTTTAACTGCAAAGAGATTTATTACAATACACACGGGCGTCCGATCCTACTACCAAGAGACCAGGGGAAATTACTAGAAGACCATGTGAAAATATCCCGGCCTTTATCCAGGTTTGAACCCGGGACTCCAGCACTCGAGTCGGACGGCATACCTCGACACCACTCAACCTCTCGTTGGCTTTGGTGTAGGTTCAGCGTGGTATACATTCTGTTTACACATCAAAACCTTTGTTTGGTGTGCGACCTTCGTTTGGAATACGATCTGCTTTGAGACCAAATTAGTCACGACACCGCGCGCTGTCTTTGTTCATATCTCGAGACAAAGCTACTGGTAGATGTAAATGACGTTGCAGAGAATTAGCACGCCAACAAAACCCGAACAAGCCGTATTGACTATACATTGTCACCTTTCTACAGCGTCCTGGTTAGAAGGCAGAAGGAACGTTCTTCAAGCAGAATTTCAGTAAGAGCCGAACATAATGAGCCTCATCCACGTCCACATTGCCGCATGAGACAGACAAGAGAAAGAAAACAATATACCACTTTCATATTCCTGAAGTCTTATTAGTAGGAGAAATATACACATTAGCAGGAGACATCAGGAGCCTCCCTTGGCAGTGGGAAATTTGCAAGCTAGCTTGGTTCCGACACATAGTGAGATATAATTCGATTACAAAGACTCTGCTTTAACGAATACTGGGAGAGGGGGGGGGGGGGTAGAAGGAGAAAGGGCGGTTAGTCAAAGAAGAGCAGGGCAAAGAAGAACCTGAAATGACAACATTTAGAAATGGACAGGACTAAGTTATTATACACTTATTCAACACGTGGAAGACAAGAGACATATGGCTGGTTTTATGTGCTAGTCCTTCCATCGATACACCTCACGACCCTAACGGGTCAATTGTCATGTGTGTATGTATAGGACGGAGACAATCTAAACAAAAAAATCTCACTCTAACCCCTAGCACCATCCAAGTAGGCACTCGACTTCCTAGGACAGTAAAGTGATGTTGAATCTTCATTTGATTCATTTAATGACTTTTGTATCAAATAATTTACTATTGGGCAATTTTTTTTTTTAATGCAGTGTATAATATAGCAATGGTAATAACAGTTTTTTTTTTAAATTTTTTAAATGGAAGTAGATTGATAATGTTTGCTTTCATTTTTTACAAGAACATTCATTTGTCATTCTTTCTGTTTGGTACACGTTCCCGGAACGGATTAACCACGTATAGCAAATGAACTCTGTACACTCCTCAGGGGTTATAACCTCGACGTCTCTTTAACGACGCCTAGTTGATAATTTCCCCTAATACGCCTACGAACATGACCCCCCCAAATCACTTTTAAATACTCCACAAAAGAAAGCATATTTTAACACATGTCCGAACAACTCTGCAGCAATGCTTTTGCTTGTTCAAAAAGAAAGAAGAAAGAATAAGAAATATATAAAGCAACACAGAACATCAATCAATAACAGCTTTAGCCAAGTGCCTGCGGAAATATTGAGTTTTGTGACGGCGCAGATTGATTTGAGGTGGAAATTTAGAACAAGACAACTTGATAATCATAATAATCTGGGCTGTCCCCGGGGAACTTGTTATCTTAACCCAGATAGAATGTTACAACGAGAGTGGAATAGATTCAAGTGTCTTTCAGTGAGGGGCAGCCTGGTGCTGGAGTGGTTAGCTTCCTTGTCTGCTGATCGGTTGGTCATTAGTCAAACCTGTGTTTCCCAAGAGACAGGAAGTCATTAATACACTTGACAAACACACACAAAGATACAGATGAAAAAACACCCATTTACATAGAAGGTAGAAAGAAAACGGAAAGAATGAATAAGGAAACTTTTTTCCCCAGTGTAATTAGCAAAGTAAGTAATCAAACAGATGTAAATACTGACAGACAGACATTTGGATATACAGACAGAAAGGATTTCAGACAGACAGTCAGACAGACTCATCCCCTCCGACTTTCCCCACTATTGTGATGTTCTCCAATGTTCATCTTTTCGTGGTTTGACCAACTAAAGAAGATAAGTCTCAAATTGTTGTCCCACTCGACATGCTAGCACATCGGTCTTACCAATTCGTTATCCGGTCTCTCTCTGTCTCCATGCTCGACGTACCCAGTAGGAGTTGATCAGTATATCTTCTTTCTGTGGCCCTCACACGGTTTCTGCACGCTTGTCCCCTGTAATACTTAGGCTCAATTTCTGGTTCATCACTTCTGACTCCTTTGTCTCGACGTCTCTAGAATGCAGCGCATTTTTAGTATGTCTCTGTGGTTGAAGTCGGCTCTGTGGCTAAGTCGATGCGAACGCTTCGTAATGCTGGGATACCGGGTTCGATCCCAGCTGCGGGCCATGAGCCTTGCTTTGGTTTCGACAGTGGTATCAAGAAAGCCGACCGTCCAGAGGCAATGGCAAACTACTGGACGTAAATTTGCCTAGAAAAACCACACAACAGCCAGGGGCTGTTAGGATTGATTCTGCAACGTCCTGTAAAGGATACGCAACTAACCTCTGTGGTTGAAGTAACGATTCCTGGCTCCAAAGATCGTATTTAGTCATTCGCTAATAATTGGTAATCTTTTCCCACGCGCTAGTCTAAATTATAGGGAAGTCACGTTGTGGGGCGATTTAGTGTCAGTTCTAGATCTTCTGGGATCGTTAAAAGCGGTCACAATGTGTTATATAGAGCACGTGTCATTGCCGGTGAGAACATTGTAGACAATACAACCAGGCACCCCTGTAACAGAAAGTGGCGCATATAAAAAGTTAGAAAGCATGAATGAACGTCCAGTCACGGTGTACGTGGGCCGGGAATCGTTAATATAACCGTCCCTTTTATTACTACTCACTCCGGCGTATCCCAGTGTGTACAGACAAGACAGTTCCTTGAAGCAAGACTTCTAAATGCTGTCCATGTTAGTTTCTGGAAGCAGGACTTCTGAATGCTGTCCACAGTAGTTTCTGGAAGCAGGACTTCTGAATGCTGTCCACAGTAGTTTCTGAAAGCAGGACTTCTAAATGCTGTCCATGTTAGTTTCTGGAAACAGGACTTCTGAATGCTGTCCATGTTAGTTTCTGGAAACAGGACTTCTGAATGCTGTCCACAGTAGTTTCTGGAAGCAAGAAATACAGAAGCTGGCTAAGACAGTTTCTTCAAGCAGGAATTTTAGATGCTGTCAACCTATTCTAGTCCCCTTCTGTTGTTGGTAATCAGTTCTTTCTTGATAATTCAGCTCCTCCACAACCACTGTATTACTTGTGTACCTACCAATGGTGTTTCCGTTATTGTGTGTAAAACCACACTATCTATGTTTGTTGGTTTGTGTTAACCGTCTGTAGAGTACTCACTTGTACTTCTAAACTAGACTCTCGCTTCGTTACATGACTTCAGTTTTGCATACGTATCAGTTTAACAGAACTGACTTTGCTGTTTGTTATTTCCTTCCCTTTCAGATGTACTCCGGCTGCGAAAGATCACTGTTAAAAATGTGAACCTTTTATAACGTCAAGTAGGGTATCGCCATTAGGCAGGAATATCGATTGACAGTCGTTTTGAAACAATTAGTCATTTAGTAGAAGGCTCGGAGAGTGGCCTTTATTTTCCCAGATAAGTTTTCGAAAGATGATATCAATCATTCTGTAAAAATTTAGACGCTCTTGCCATGTACCAGATACGCCTAAAGGCGTTAAAAGGGATCTTTTACTTTGCAGGTTGACCCAGTCCAAAATGGGTACTAAGATGGCTGTCCTGGACAGTAAAGACGGCTGGTGTAATGCTGACCACATTACCCGCCTAGAGTCGATTGGTCTGTTAAAATATGGGTGCCCGATATGCCTAAAGGCGTGAAAAGGGATCTTTACTTTACTTTTATCAATTATATTATGTTGCGGGAGTGGGCTTGTGCCTGTCAGGTATTTTCTGGATACAGCTTCTCTGGAGTTAGCCAACTTGGAGACCCCGTGCCAGATCTGTTTTGGTTGACACAGGTAATTGACAGCAGTGCACGACCAGAACGTGTGACAGGAGTCCTGCGTGATATTCAGTAAAATCAGAACTGAGCGAGCTAGCGAACGAGGCGAAACACGGAACATTGCCCTTAACTTACCGTCATGCATGTGATCGAAAACACCACATCACAGTTTCCATATAATTTTATCTGCTGACTGCCCTTGGTTCACTTTCATACATCAGTATTGGCTTTCAAGAAATATTTTCGCACCTAAAAGAATAGCTTATATTGATTATTTACATTCATTTTTTTTTTTAGCCCAACATGTAAAAACCTAGGAAAACCCGTTTAACCCAATAGTCATATGGCAGTTACACTGAGACACTGCAAAACGGTTACGGCTTGGCGTGTTGTTTCTGCCCCCCTATTCCCCAATCAGTTTGCGCCCTTAACACACTAACGCCGTGTCATCTTATCTTTTGCTATGACCTACAGCTCGCCCCATGACATTTTTTTTTTAAACTATACTCCAGCTCTATTCTTCAGGTGTACTACAAAAAAATGTTTAATCATTTTAAATGTTTCCGTGGGTTTCGTGTAAAATCTTTCTTGTTATAATGTCGTATTTTCTCAAAGTGTGTCCAGTCCATCGCCAACGTAGTTTCTTCACCTCTTGGTTCACTGGATATTTTAGTACTCGTCGAAAGCTCCACATTAGTTATTCTATCATACCCTTTAGTTCCTGTGGGCTGCGTGGTCTCGGGGCATCGCATCCACCTCGAGTGCTGAAGTATCAGGTCCTGGTGAAGGCTGGGATTTTTTTTTTCACGCGGAGTTTCAGTAATTTACCTTTTTCTTTTGGGTAGTGAGATCAGACGCCCGTGTGTATTGTTGCGCACGTTTTAAAAAAATCCATTGGCAGTTGCAAATCGAAAAGTGTAGCCTAAAGGCGCTGCCTGGGGTAAATTTGGAGTTAAAAATCTACACAACGTATTTCAGGATCATTGCCGGAGCTTGTGCACTGCGATGAGCTGCTTCAGACTGAAGCTTGAGTTAGAAGTAAACCGGAACACTTATGGGTTACTCCCGTGTGCCATAGTGTTGATCTGTTGAATAAACCCAACTAAGGCAAACCCTTTAGTTTCCTGTTTATTTAGATTACTATTGAAAGTATTCAGACCATTTGTATACAAGATTCAAAGGCTCAGAGACGTTTATCGACGTCATGTTATATTAATTTTTTTTTCTCCGAAAACGTGAGGTTATGTTGAAAGAAAGCTAAAGGGCAAAACCAAGTGATTCTCGGTGCCAACTTTACCAGCGCACCTTAATTTGGCTCTGTGTCTTCATGCTTGATGTGACCCCTTTAAGAAGTTGAAAGACTCTGACAGATGTGGTCAAAGATAGTTCCGCGTTAAAACAGGATCATTGATCACTTGACCTATGATTCTGGTGAGACAGGCTTTTCATTTTTGACTGAGTTTCCGCGCTTGAAGAAAGTGTCATGCAGGTACATTGTCCGATTCCTATTTTAAAAACTGCTGGTTACCAATTTCATCCCTGCCCAGACAGGACAGCTCAGGGCGTGGGGGGGGGGGGGGGGGAGAGGGGGAGGGTGTGCGTTTAACCTCTACGGATGAACTAACTGTAACATCATAGGGGATTGAACGGGCAATAATAGACTGTTTTCAACTTGCAGTTAAAAAACATTTTCTCCCCACACCAATTAATGCGACTTCTTTCCAGGTTCTTTTCTTTTAATTCACCACTATCTCAAAGACTTAGATATTTCAGTGGTATAGGGGTGTTAGGGTGTGAAATAAGCACTGTGGCGGGTAACTTCGCTTTACACTAGCGAATGCACTATGTGCACTTTACAGAGGGAATTACAAACGGTGAAACATCATAAAGTCTTATAGTAACCCCAGCCTTGCTGGTTAAATGAGAGGATTCGGGGTTTGCCCACATTTTATTCCCTACTGTAATTAAGATGGTATATTTAAATGTATTAAAGTTATACTAGCTTTTGTTCACTGACACACTTACAGTTAAAATGAAACTTCAGAAAACTGTAAGAACATTAAAACTACATTTATTAGGATTTTCAATTCAATATAAATTCAAATGATAACTAAATGGCTGTGGATATAAAATCCTGTTATTCAAGGTAGGTTAGTTAAATCTTAGCTGTAGCTTAGGTCAGCTTCTGACTAAGCTTTGGTGACACCTCAGGCAGGCCGAATCTTCCAGTCCAGTCCAGACAATCGGGTATCTGCAGCTAAGCTTAGGATTTACATCTGGAGCTCCCACCTGTAAGTACCATCTGGAATACAATCTGGAACTAGAACAATAGAACAGTCCTTATACAAACAGTCAGGAAGGTTCTAACTGGAGACAACAATACCTCCAGTCTTTAAACTGTTACACTACACACATATATATGGAGTGGGGTAGTAACAGGTGTTCACATTCTACTGGTATAGAATGGGAATGTATACAGAACATGGTTCATAATCCTGATGGGAAAATATTTAGGAAACCAGTTTCATGAAAGCTCTCAAGAACAAGAGTTTGCATCACACAAAAAGAAAGGACATTCCTCAGTGTAAATTGTTCTGATGTCTGCACACTAGTACTCCTTTAAAGGGTTAACATGCTTACACACACAGACATACACAGTCATATTTCACAATATTCTCATTTTAACCACATGGGTTCACATCACAATGAATGAGAAACAGGGAGTGAGTTTACCAAGACCAGGAACTCATAACAGGTGCTTTGCACTGTTTGAAAACAAATGGGATTGACATATCTCCATCAATATACTGGGTGATGAGATAGATGTCAAAATACAATCAAAGATGACAATGGGCTTTCCATCTGTCACAGTATTAACATAAAATATACAACACTCACTCCAGTTTAAATCTAAATCCACACATGTCCTAAACCTTATTCAGTAGAGTTTAGAAGTTGAAAAGGGTGAAATATAATTATTACAATTGTAAGGCCACCTGCTGTAGAACTGAAATGTATTCCTAGTAATAGGGAAATATATCTACAACAATAATAATTACAAGCATGGGCCATACATCTTTCTTCTTCTTTTCTGACAGTGTGAATATTAAATTCAGCCTCACTGTGTTATTCACTTTCCAAGCTCTTAAACTAGTCTCAGAATTATCTGGACTAAATCTAAATTAAAGCAAGACAGTGATTTATTAAGCTAATATCACCATGAGGTAAAAGTTTAACTTAGAAGGGATTAGGTATAATGAATATACACTTCATTCCTTTTTAATTGTCCCACCATGCTGAAACCGGAAAACTGGCCGAGATTTCACATAGGACATAATTATCACTTAATTAATATAAGTATAATAATTGAAAATACCAATGCACGTTTCTAGTAGCAAATAAACATTAATTCAATCATCAAATAGATAATATGTTTGCATACATGTACATACTAGATCATAAACGTGGTTAGTAAGGATAAAGAAATTTATCATAGTTTTTGAGCCATGTGGGCATTAAATTTCAGAATTTAACCTGTGGAATTAATTCAGAGGAATAAGCAGCAATACATCAAATTAAACTTATTCTTTTAACTCACCCCTGGCAGGGAATTCAAACAGAAAATTGGACCACAGGCGGACTAAGAACTTTAGTCTGAACCGGTCAATTTCTGAATTGAAAAGGGAACAGGAAGTCTTTAAAAAGGAGGAAGTTACTCTTCAGTTCCCCTTGACTAATCATCTCATTCGCCTTTATTACCTTTCAACTCTTTAATTATAATTTTGCTACAATAAAGCATTAGGAAAGGGGTAAGAAATTTCTTAATTATTCCAGTGTTATTATGCTAATTAAAAGCAATAGGAAACTGTTTAGAACTTTGGTAATAATATTATCTAAACAAAGCACTTTTTAAAAGGACAGAAACAGCTGTCCAGACCAGCTCGTCACAAGCACCAACAAACACTAACCCTACCCCCCCCCCCTCCCCCAGACCATTATATTAGACTGGTCCCAGAACTCCCCGCGAATTATTGGAGTTCCCGAGATGAGGTGAACTACAAGAAAAGTACCTATTTCCTATATACTTTTTATTGTAATTAAATGTATCCTATTTAATGATCTGTACTTTCTTCTCTGTTGGCAGTTATTACTTGAAAGTCACGATTTGGTACTCACATTGAATAGGACCTAATGAGTTCCTGACAGTGTAGTGACTCAACCCCAGCGCTGCAACATTGATGGCAACAATCCATTCCTGGACTTTTCATAGTCCCATCTACCCGTGTTTAGGACAGGTTGACATGTTCACAGGGACCAAAACTAACAAACAACCTGTCCTTTACCCACCCGTCTGCCATCCAGCGGCCTGTGTTTATTTTCCTTGCTGTCACTGTCTAGTGGCCAGGCTCTAGACGACAACAAATCGATGCCTTTGTTTCCGCTCGGTGAATTTTATTAATCCCTAAGCGAGGCACTTACGTGATGTCAGTTGACTGATTATCCTGGTTGTAAGAGTTGAAAGAGTTAGCGGAAGTAGCTCATTGGGCTAGCTTTGATACAGAATGGAGGTTGCTAGCACCTGAGTTCATGATGAAATTTATGGTAATTTGACTGTTTCTTCTTCTTCATTGCTTTCATCGTCCTCTTTTCTTGCACTCAGTCTTGTTTTTTCTTCTTCATCATCTTAACTTCATTTTAATTATAAATTTTCTTGGTCTCCTTGGTCATCTATATCTTTTCTTTCTCGTCTCTTGTTCCTTTTCTCGTTCTTATTAATGACTCTCTATTTCTTGGTCTCTTTTTCAATTCTTTGTATGTGTGTATGAGTGCGTGTCTGTGGGCGTGTTTGTGTGTGTGTGTGTGTCTACAATTGTGTGTCTTTTTTTTTTTTAACTTCACATCAAAAGATTACCCATTAGTGGTTCATTTCCCCAGCCAGGTGAAACTCCATGGAATATAGGTCGTTGCCCCAGGTGACGCATTCAAAGAGACTCCTCTCGGCACAGTGAACCGCAAATTCGCGCATCGAATGCATAACTGCCAACTCACTGAAGTCCACCATGCAATAAGTGGGGTTTCTACTTCTCTCGTTGTCTAGGTGGTGTTCATGTACGTGTGTTGTGAATGTTCTTCTCATACACTCTACGTTACATAATTAGTACAAGCCGACACCGACTCAAGCGAACGAGACATAAGTTTATTGGCATATTATCACTTACAGTAGTGTCCAGTTGTTGTCCTAGTAAACAGGTATCGCACACCAATTCACGCATCCTTCAACATGCAGGTTCTTCATGCATTCACTGACCAGAGTCGGCTCCAATAACTCAGGTTGAGCTTCTTGCCATTACACAGACTGGCATGGTTGATCTTCACACTTTGTCGTCAGGGTCTCCTTTCGCAACAAGCAATCTTACGTTGACATTCTTACACTCAGTAGCACATCCTCTCTCTCCAACAGGTCGACACAAACTAAACTTGATCAGAATCAAGTCTGACTTATACCACAGGTTAGTTTCACGTGGCAACAAGTGGTGGTCCTTTACTTTCACGTGGCGACCTTTAGTCGGGTCGTCGTGATACCCGTGATAACTAATGGTCATCGCCTATCTCAAGATCCTCGTTTAATCCGAGTATCTGGAACATCTCGGTGTTTTGGGTTAGCTTTGGGCCTTCCACCCAACCTTTCTAATCTGGGTGAAAATATCCCCCATTACACACCACAAGAACCCCACCTTGGTGGAAGCTGTAATTTAAACAGAACGGCAACTGCACACTCAATATCGCAAAGGACACTAGGAGATCTGTCACAGCAGGTCACTCGCCTCGTTTTGAATACCTTGTTCACAAAAAAAAACTCTGCTGCACAGAGTCGAAAAGTAAACTCTAAATGAAACCAAAGGTTACAATGAGGCGCAATGCTCTCAGCGAAGTAGCTGGGCAGCGAAACTAATTTTATGCGCTTTTCTCTTCTTCATCATCCTTTAGTTTTTGTTCTTAATTCTGGTTCTTGTTCTCCATTTTCTGTTTTTTTTTTCTTCTTTGGTTTGTTATTCTTGTTTTTTTTTTCTTTCGTTCTAGCCATGAGACATATCACACATGTCGGGCCAGCTAAACATTGTTTAAACCAAGTTTGAAGTTTGATCAACTTATAAACATTATGGCACACGGGTAGAAACCCTTAGGTGATCCATTATTCGTCTAACTAAAGTGCCAGTCCAAAGATGCTAAGCACAGCGCGCAAGCTCTGTAGTACCGGCGAGGATCCTAAAATACTTTGAATAGATTTTCAACTCCAAATTTTGTCCTTTCAGCGCCGTAAGTCTACTTTTTTGGATTTCCCACTGCCAAGGGATTTTTTTACATCCACAACAATGCACACGCCAGGGGAAATTACAAGAAGTCCAATCATCGGCCAGCGGGTTATGTGATCAACATTACGCGGAACGAGTTTTTCTTCCCTGACGTTTTGTCGACATGTTTTTCTAGTACTCCTTATAGACCTGGTAGATTTAAAAAACTAGACATTGTTTTGAAAACCTATCTCCTTGTGAACCCCAACCCTTAACCCCAGTTTTGGCTTAAAGATGTACTGCACCTTGCACTATAGTATTCTTCTTCTTCTAGTCACTGCCGCATGGCACTGGTAGTCATGTCTATTTACAACCGTCTGTCTCGTGAACTTTCTGTCAATTCTGAATCAGAATCCCCGTGTGGGTTCCAGCACCTCGTTTTGGACAGCAACAACAACAACAACAAATTCTAATTATAAAAATAATAAGCCCACTGTTTCCTAACAAGCATATCGTGAGAGTCGACAAATCAAAGGTGTTTTCTTCAAAGTCAGAGTACATGTCCCCGAAGGAATGGAATCAACATTCTGCGTACAAATGAGCCAGATATGTAAAACGCATGTGCACGCAAACTCAGTTTCTGGAACAAGACTAAAGTCTAGAACTAGGTAAAAAACCAGAATTTGTTGCCTCTCCTCCCATCCCCTCCAAATTTGCTACTGTCAAGACACACTCCAGTTTTCTCTTTCTCCTGACATGACCAAAGCATGTAGTCAGTTTCTTTCGAGACACCTTCATCACACTTTTTTTTAAATCTGTCCGGGGTGTTTTCATCATCTCATTATGTGTATAAACCACATCTCCGCCGCTTCCACATAATTAGTACCAAAGTATTTTACCAAGTATACGAAATCTTTCCGAAGCAGTAGTTCTTTCTGCAAGCATGTTACTTCTTTGGAAACTGCAGCAGCACAGAGTCAAGACTCTTGCATACTGGCCTTAAGTTCTTAGGTTCAAATCCGTAGCGGGAGCGTTTGTTGTTGTTGTTGTTTACATTGGCTTTGGCTCCCAGGTTGATCTAGCGTAAATGGATATCATGTAATGTTTTAGGAAATTAGTTAGTTAGTCGTTGCGGTTCCGGCATCACAGGAAACGAGCTTAGCCCATAATTGCTCAACCGCCTATGTCAGTGATTCAAGTCACAAACTGAGTCAGATACGCTAGATACAAGTAAAGTCTTAGGAAGTAAAGGTGGTTCAGTGTGCTAAACTCACTTTGCTGTTTAATTGTACCATGCGTTATGGGCCTGATCGCCTACGCCAGTCGTGGCGGCTCTGGATGATGATGATGATGGTAGGGGCGAGTGCCAAAAGGTTCACACAGGTAAACTGTGAAGCAGAGGATCTTGCAATTAATGGCTAACAGCGATCTTCACGGGGATTGTGAAGAACCCGGAGGGTTGGCGAGTATGTGAGATCCACGGGCAACCACTCGTGGGGATAGTTCTAGGGTAGCAGAAATAGTCGGTGTCCCTCAGTCTGTGAGGGAGTTAGGACATGTGTGAGTTTTAGTAGTAATCATGGCTTTTTTCTTGGGAAAGCTTAGATTGGTCGTTAACAATGTGGTGGATATTATGGAATGCTCCAGCAAGTGTCATTGATGGAGACAAGGTGTTGGGAGCCCAACATCTCTTTACGATTCAACTGCGAGGATGTGTTCCTGATCGCACTAGTAGCTGATTGCGACTGTGGGTCGGGATCGTAGTGCTGTGGGCACAGATAGAATCAAGTCAGCTGTTGTGTATAGGTTATTGGTGACCGAAAGTGTGGACACATAACTGATGAGTTTATTAATGGCCACTGGTGACCCCAGGAGGGCGCCTGTAGCCTGAAGTTGTTAATGTTGTGAATTCTTGTCAAGTCCAGGCTAGGTATAGTCCTTTGAGGTGACAGGTGAGAATCAAAGGGCTTAATCCTCAACTATTTTTGGTTCCAGCAGACAGTTGAATTAGTTATAAATCAACTTTCGTTATTTTGAATCCTTATTTTGGCTGTTGACGGCAACCCTAATATAACCCAACGGGTGAACGGGGTTTCTGGGACCTCACAACGGGTGATCCTCATCCGCATGGTGGAACTCTGTGTCACCGAGTGTTTATCGCTTGTGTGATGCCCTAGTGGGCTAACATTTTCTTACCAGATTACCAGATTACCAGATTACTTACTGGTAAAGGGTTCCTTGGTACCGAAAGTGTTAGATGAATAATAATAATGATATTAATAATAACATCAATAAGAACACTAGGCTGAATGTCAAAAAGTGTAATATTATGTGAACAATATAAACAATAACATATACAGAGAACGTCTATGCATCGTTACAGCTCCACCTTACTACCCCTTTCCCCTTTTTAATTGATTGTCTAGCTAGGTTTGTTGCGTATCCTTTACAGGACGTTGCAGAACCAACCCTAACAACCCCTGGCTGTTGTATGGTTTTCTAGGCAAGTTTACGTCCAGTAGTTTGCCATTGCTTTATGGACGGTCAGCTTTCTTGATACCACTGTCGAAACCAACGCAAGGCGCATGGCCCGCAGCTGGGATCGAACCCGGCATCCCGGCATTACGAAGCGAAGCGTTCGCATCGTTTAGCCACAGAGCCGACCGATTGTATAGCTAGGGGGATTGAAATTACATAGCTCCCAGGTCTTATCACCCCTGTGTCGCATACAAAGATAAAAAGACAAAACAGGTCACTCGGCATCTGGAAAGGTTGTCCAACGTCGGCCACACATCTCAAACTGTCGTGTGAAAGATGTTACAGATCAAATAAGTCAGTGGTAAACTCTAACCGGAAGGACGTTACCCAACAATTATCTTTTGCAAACGCCTTCGGTAATATAGAAATGTGCCCTTTCTGTTCTGGAAAACTGGCCAAATTACATATAATGTTACAGACAATCGAGGGGACACAGTGACATAATTATATAATCACAGCAAATGTTTCTGCTGCAATTTGGGGTAAATTAAACACATGGTTGCGGAATAGGCTTGTTGGGTGGGGAGGGGTGGAGCCAAGGAGGAAAAAAAAAAAGGGGGGGGGGGGAATAGTCTTTCGTCACACAGAGAACGTGCAGACACAAGAGTTCTTTTCAAAGATATCGCTTAGGAGAATTTTATTGTATACAGATAAATATTTAACTATTTCTTCCATTTTTTGTGTGTGCTTTATTTCTTTCTTCATCTTTACTGCTTTTTCTTCTCTTCGTCCTCATCTATAACTTCTCATCTTTTGTTATCATCATCATCTTCTTCTTCTTCTTCTTCTTCTTTTTCTTCTTCTTCTTCTTCTTCTTCTTCTTCTTCTTCTTCTTCTTCTTCTTCTTCTTCTTCTTCTTCTTCTTCTTCTTTCTTCTTCTTCTTCTTCTTCTTCTTTTTCTCTTTTTTTTCTTCTTTCTTCTTCTTTCTTCTTCTTCTTCTTCTTCTTCTTCTTCTTCTTAGCTCGTCTTCTTCTTCTTCTTCTTCTTTCTTCTTCTCTTCTTCTTCTTCTTCTTCTATCTTCTTCTTCTTCTTCTTCTTGTTCTTCTCTCTTTTTGATTTTTCTTCTTCTTCTCTTCTTCTTCTCATTCTTCTTCTTCTTCTTCTTCCTCTTCTTTCTTCTTCTTCTCTTTCTTCTTCTTCTCTTCTTCTTCTTCTCTTTTCTTTCTCTTCTTCTTCTTCTTCTTTTTCTTCTTTTTCTTCTTCTTCTTTCTTCTTTTTCTTCTTCTTCTTCTTTCTTCTGCTATCTTCTTCTTCTATTTCTTCTTCTTCTTTTCTTCTTCTTCTTCTTCTTCTCTTCTTCTTCTTCTCTTTTCTTCTTCTTCTTCTTCTTCTTCTTCTTCTTCCTTCTTTCTTCTTCTCTTCTTCTTCTTCTTATTCTCTTCTTCTCAGGTTCTTCTTCTTCTCTTTCTTCTTCTTCTTTCTTCTTCTTCTTCTTAGATATTCTTCTTCTTCTTCTTCTTTGTCTTCTTCTTTTTCTTCTTCTTCTTCTTCTTCTTCTTCTTCTTCTTCTTCTTCTTCTTCTTCTTCTTCCTTCTTCTTCTCTCTTCTTCATTCTTCTTCTTCTTCTTCTTATTTTATTCTTCTTCTTCTTCTATTCTTCTTTCTTCCTCTTATCTTCTTCTTCTTCTTCTTCTTCTTCTCTTTTCTTTTCTTCTTTCTTCTCTTATGCTTCTTTATTCTTCTTCTTCTTTTCTTCTTCTTCTTCTTCTTCTTCTTCTTCTTCTTCTTCTTCTTCTCCTTCTTCTTCTTCTTCTTCTTCTTCTTATTCTTCTTCTTCTTCTTCTTCTTCTTATTCTTCTCTTCTTCTTCTTCTTCTTCTCTTTCTTCTCTTCTTATTCTTCTCACTCTCTCCTTCTTTCTTCTTCTTTTTCCTCTTCTTCTTCTTCTTCTTCTTCTTCTTCTTCTTCGTCTTCTTCTTGCTTGTCATCTTTTATCTTCATTTTGATATGAAAAAATTACTAATACAATGCAGCTGGCAAAGATTCGCGGGCCACTTGCTAGACCTAGGGGGTCTCCAGTTATTAGTCCTCCTCTCAGGCGTAAATATCTATCTGAACGCGCTTCCGCATTGAACAGCACCCATCCCTAACAACTGTATGTCACTGGGAGCTGAATGTTCCTGAGCCCAGCATGTTTAGGCGCCCCTGGGTGCAAGTGAGATTGTATTATAATCTTGGGTTGGGAGACGCGGCGGGGCGTGGGGGGGGGGGGGGGGCTAAATTTTCCTAAGAACTCCATGTTTTTTTGAACCTATTGGATCATATAATTCGACTAGGGGAGTGGGGGGTGGTGGGGGGGGGGGGTGTTACAAAGACAGCTGCCTCATCTTACATAGAAGTATGATATCATATCTCGGAATTCAGGGCAATTAGTCCAGCACACAGACAGCCCCTTGAGGTTTCACCGATGTGGTTTCTGAGACAAATGTTGCAATTCGCAGTTCCGTGGACAGCTAAATATGAGAAATGTAAATGTTTGGAAAGAGGTGTTTGTAGTGCTCTCTGGACAATAGTATGGTAAAAGCTAATATTTCAAGCCTCACAATTAATAACAGTAACATTAAAAGAGAAAGCAAACTGAAGTACTTGGGTTTACTTTCGATAGAAGCCTGCCCTTTCAAAGGTCATATTGAGGCAGTTGTGGTGAAATTCAAATGACGACTCAAAGCACTTAAAGTTATGACAAATTGGCACGGAACAAAGAATGCTATTCACAATGTTCCAGCGTGTGATCCTTTGGTGACAGATCGTGGACTTCAAATGCTTACCATATCAAGCAGTCAGCCGATTAAACTTGAACCATACAGAATAAAGCCATGCGTGTAATTCTGGCATGTACGGAGACACCCGGGTAGTATGTATGCGATATATACTTTCCTAGTAAGAATCAGATTTGTGTAGGGTTCTAATCACATTAGGACGTCAGTGCAGGGACCGGCCTGGGGTTGCTGCACAGTCAAAAGTTCAACAAATGATTCATGACAATTCCCAACCAAGAGATTTGATTATCCGTGCAGATGGCTCAGTATTGAGAGGCAAACGAAGTGCACTGACACTCAAAGCAAAAGCGAATGGACATCGCTTATCAAATGCTGTGATTGTAACTGACTCACAGAGCATCCTGAGAAAGGTGGAGACAGGCTTGATCCGTGCAGAATGGCAAGCACCGCTTTCAAGGTCCCGGCTAGTTAGCGTCCTTTGGACATATCTTCAGGTCATTTCGGTGAGTTGGGAAACTAAGAGGCAGATAGACTAGCTGTTTCTTCATTACTTAGAGGTGAACTGGTGTACTAATACTAATGCTCCTGCTGCTTCTGTTGATACTCTGTTGCTGCTACTGCTGCTACTTCTACTAGTATTACTACTACGGCCCTGCTGTGCGGCTGTTGCTGCTACTGCTGCTACTTCTACTAGTATTACTACTGCGGCCCTGCTGTGCGGCTGCTGCTGCTACTACTGCAACTGCAACTAGTGCTATTTTGAATATCTTTTGTCATAACCTTTTTTGCCATCTTTTTTTCCTTCTTTATTTCTTTGTCTTTTTTTTTTTAACGTTTCCAAAGTCTCTAATATGCAGCAGAAAATACTTATCTGGTTTAGACAGATAAACGGACCTGTGATTGTCCTTTCATCTTGAATCTTCACCACCTACTAATGTTTTTTCTCATTTTCATATTTGGCCGGAATGTACTGAAGAAATCTGGCTTGCTAGGTAGCAATTACCATAATTTTTTTTAGCGATAATCTCTTTAAAATTCGGTTCTGTTCTTGCTCTAACTTCTTGAATTACTAAATAATGGGTTTTTTGAAATTTTTGCATTAGCCCAGAAAAGACTCCGGCTAAACATCAACCTTCTCGAGTAGCCATTACCATTGTATATTTAGTCTCACTACATTGTTGTATTCGTAACTTTTTATGTTTATCTCCTTCCTCTTTGTACTGCTTAACACTCTTTTCTTTTAAAGAACTAAAAGAAAAGATGTTGCTCTTGTGAGGGGTGCAAACATTCTGCAAAATATTAAAACGGTTTTCAACAGACGTTATTTTCTTTTTAGAAGTTACAAAACGGAGCTCAATAATGTAGTGTATTGCCAAAGGTTTTAATAATCACAACTTGAATTACATGCAGTTGGTAGGAAAATAAATGTATATCTTTTATTATGTTTTTTTTTTCTTGCTCTCTTCTGTTGTGACACACTGCGATGGAAACATATTATATTCTAAATAGTGGTATTTCTAGAATATTATCCCTATGTGAAATGCTATGACAAATATCTTAAACTGGGTGTTATTCACTTTTGCTTTCTATTCCCCAACAGAGGATAGACCTTCACTCAACTCACGCCTGATCTTGCTATCCTTTCCTGCTGCATGCAGCACACACGCCCAATGTTCTCCCCATATTTTCAACTTCACCCTGTAGCTTTTTTGTTTGTTTTCTTTAGTTAGTTTGTTTTCTTCTGGCCATTGTTTTTACAGGAGGATGTAGCCAACCCCAAACCCAGCCCTACCCTTAGTCGCCTCTTACGACATGCATGGCAGGCTGCAGTGTTACTATTTTGTGCTTACCATTAAGGCCCTGGTAACACATTGGGGGGGGGGGGAGAGAGGGAGTGTTGTATCTTACCCTTAAATAAAATACCAGGGCGGTATGCTAAACTTTATTAGTTATCCTTCAAAAATGATACCTCATGCTCCCCCTGCAACTCCAGATTAAATTATGAATTAGTTTGATTTTGTTCGAAGTGTCAAGCGCGAAAAATTGAATTCAGTTCCATTGACTTCACGTTGAAGTTCCATCCTGTCTGACATGGCAGTCGATGCATTAACTCAGCTCAGACTGGGCTCTAAGATTAAGTCCTTCTCAGAAATCTTAATCTCCTGAAGGAACTAAATTACCATCATTTTAGCCCGGGTCTGTAAATGAGATTGAATGGAATATCTGTTGGAACTTTGACCAACATTTTCTGAGAACGAGGACAATTCCCACGTCTAGACATGCTCCTGGTCAGGCATCCAGAAACTCTCGACGCCTTCGGAAACAATTATTGATGGAAACAGATATCGGGGTTTAATGCCCTGTATCTCCAGGGTCGACCCAGTCTTGAGTGGGTACCGGGTGCAGTCCCGGGAAGTAAAGGCGGCCGGCGTGATGCTGACCACATCACTCATCTTCTGCAGATTAGTCTATAAAATATAGGTCTAGACATATGTGCCCTATATGCCTAAAGTCGTGAAAAAGGATCCTTTTAATGCCCTGTATTGAAATAAGTAGAATTGAAGAAATCAAGAAACACCCGGAAACACGAAAAAACAGGGGAGCAACGGACAGGGTGGTCATGGAAGTGTTAAGCACAATAGCATAGGATAGGACGACGTAGTGTGGGTCGGTTGAGAGTCTATTTTCTACTGATTTACAGCGGACAGAGGAAGAAGATGAACCAGAAGCACAATAGCATTGGATAGGACGACGTAGTGTGGGTCGGTTGAGAGCCTATTTTCCATGGATTGGCAACAGACAGAAGAAGAAGATGAAGTAGAAGACAAAAAAGAATATTGTGGATCCACATGTTTTTTAGAAGTTTTGATCACTGTAAGACAAGAGAGGTACAAATGGCAGTGAAACTAATGTGAGAAACCTTGGCATTCAGAAACCCATGTAGACTTTATTGTAAGAGAAATGTTCCACATATTCTCACAGTGGAGCATTGAGACCTCCGGAGATATAAACAGAAACTGCTGGCGGGAGGGGGGAGTTAGAAATAAGGGAGGTGAAAGAGGGTGTTCCTCGGTGTATAAACGATAGAAGAGAAAAAAAAACTTTTGCCTCTAGAGGCATATTCTAACAAAGAACACAAAAAGTGTCTACGTCATGTATTTAATTCTTCATAATTAGTTTTCAAAAAAAAAAAAATGTAAAATAGATTTTTCTTTTAATGTCTGTTTAGGTTAAGTTAATATTCTGTCCCGGTTTTTACCTTGTTAATAGAGGTTCTAGAAAAAAATAACATGTTGATAAAACATGTTTTCTGTGTATTTTCAAAGCGTATTACGTTACTTTAATTATTCTGTTGTTGATTGTGCTCGAGGGGAGCGAAGGAGTTGAATATCAGTATTCAATTTATCAGACAGAGATGTTAGAATTTGTAGAACAGCCATCAAGAGAAACCCAAATGGTTTTGAAAGAGAAGGTGGCTGGAAGACAAGTTATTGAAAACATCACAGAGAGAGAGAAACAGAGAGAGAGAGAGAGAGAGAGAGAGAGAGAGAGAGAGAGAGAGAGAGGGAGCAAGAGAAAGAGAGAGAGAAAGAAAGAGAGAGAGAAAGATAGAAGGGAGAGAGAGAGAGAGAGAGAGAGAGAGAGAGAGAGAGAGAGAGAGAGAGAGAGCATTTTAGGTCATATTATGAAAGCAAAAAAAAAAAAAAACTGAAAAACTGTGACAGCTCAAACTGTCTGTGGAAACAGAGTGAGGAAGACAACGTTAGAGGATCATTAACTGCCTTAGCAAAGGTTGGGAGGCGGGCAAGGGGGGGGGGGGTGGGTGTGGGGAGGGGAGGAGCGTTAGTACACCAACTGATACATACTGTTGAAGATCGCAGATTATTAAGAGGCATGATCGCTATCGCCAGTCGGAAATGTACTTAATAGTAAAAGGTAAAGGTAAAGTGAGATGTGAACCAGCGTCACTGCACACGGTTATAAACCATAAGTGCTCTGCCACCAGAACGGACAGCTCATAAAACGCTGTCCGCCTGTGTCGCCGTTCGCACGTAACTCCGTAGCTACAACGACGTTCCCCCATTTACCCCAGAATGTTAACTCTGGTACCCATTTCCTAGAGTTTGGGTGAACCCCGGGAACCGTCGGGTTTCGAACACCGGCCGTGGGCTGCAGCGAGTTGCAGCTGGATTTGAAAGCGAGTCGCCTATCGACCACGATATATATATATATATATAATATATATATATATATATATATATATATATATATATATATATATAGAGAGAGAGAGAGAGAGAGAGAGAGAGAGAAAGAGAGAGAGAGAGAAAGAGAGAGAGAGAGAGAGAGAGAGAGAGAGAGAGAGAGAGAGAGAGAGAGAGGCAATATATACAATGATCTACAACATGAGATATTGGCTGGATGCTGACAAAGAAGCATTTTAATTGTATACACACTATTGAATTTTGCACAGACACAGTGGAGCCGGTTAGGAAGTAGCAGTAGAAACAGCTGAAGAAGAAGAAGAGGAAGAAGAGGAATATGACGAAAGGGTGAGAATGAGGAAGGGTTTTGGTTTGGTTTACACAACAAATGAACATCATAGCACAGGGATAGTAACCCAAACGTTATCCGTTCTATTTGTAACTCAAAAATGAATATGGCGAATCGCAGCAAAGTGTACGAACCCCGTAGCACCTTCGAGGATCCTGAAATACTTTGGGTAGATTTTTGACTCTCAATTTTTCCCGGGCAGCGCGGTTAGGCTACTCTTTTTGATTTCCAACAGCCGAGAGATTTTAATTATTTGTGCACAGCAATACACACGGGCGTATGATCTTACTACGCAGAGACCAGGGGAATAGAAGTCAGCGTGAAAAATCCCAGTTTTTACCGGGACCTGATTCCGGGACATCCAGCACTCGAGGTAGACACTGTGTTTTGAGACCACTCAGTCCCCTATGAGTGTTACGCACAATAGCAAGGATGTCTACCATGAATAAGAAAACACAAGAGATTAACAACAAAACAACAGCAAGAAACAGAAGATGACAATGACGACGAGTTTAATTGTAATGAGATGATGGTAATCAACATAATTGTCACCCCCTCTTCCCCTTCCCTCCTCCTTATCATTATGTCTGTCATCTTTAATAGTTGTGTTTTTTCTTTTTATTCAAGAAAATATTTTGTTGTTGTTCCAGCAGCGATGGCGTGTATTTTCATTGGTCTTCTTCCTGACAGTGTCTAGGCCACGGATGCCTTGACCCTTCTGCTGATCCCTGACAGTGACTCTCACGTGTATCTTATATTAGTTGTTTTCCCTTTGCCCCATGCCACGTCTGTCCTCGGCCACGCCCGGCTCCAGCTGACGGGCCTGCTGTTGACGTCACCAGGTGGGGCTAACGATGCGTTAACGCAGCGGTTCTCAAACTGGGTGCCGAGGCACCCCGGAGTGCCGTGAGCGTATGCCAGGGTTGCCGTGGCAATAATCAAGAAAGGTCTGCTAAAAATTATGAAATTATTTAAGAATTAATGTAGATATTTGAAAGTTAAAATTTAAGTTGCTTTCCCTCAACACTGTGGAAAATAGTTTGTTTCTTGTTTGAGAAACGCTGTATTAACGCATCGTTAGCCCAACCTGGTGACGTCAGCAGCATGGCCCGTTAGCTGGCACCGGTCGTGCCGAGGCACTCTCATGGGCAGTCATTACGGCAGTAACAGGTTCAAATCGCTTTTTTTAGGCAGCTCAAATATTCTGGCCTCGAAGTTCGGTCCAGTCCTTCCCGGTAGCATTCTGGCTAGTGTGTGTCTGTGCCGAGACGGTCTCCCTTTAGGACTGTAATCTGTAGGTTTTGCAACTCAGTAATGAGAATCAGCTAGTGGAAGTTTCCCGTTCAACCGTAAAGCCATGTAAGTTAGTCGTGAATCGTTTACCCAAGGTTGCAGAAATAACCGCAGCCTCTGTTGGCTGGTCTTAATAGACAATTTCACTTTCACTAGTTTGCAAGTTCTCCCTGACGGTCGGCTCTTGATACACTATAGAAATCAACGGGATGAGGTCTGCTGCCAAATCACCCGCAGCTGGAAAAGAATAGGTATCGCGGAACCACCAAGGAAATTCGCAACAACAAAGTCACAGATGACAATATAGCCATATAGAAGTCATTTTGGAACACAATCAGGCTGTTACGAACTAACGGGTAATTCAGTATCAGTAGACTTTCACTGAGACAGTGGCCCGTTCCCAACACGTCTTGCGAACTGTTCCTACCTCTATAACTCTGAGTGAGTGAAGTTTAACCAAACCAGTACCGCAAAACTAGCGATAAACACCCGGTGAAACAAAGTGCCACCAGTCGGATGAGAATCACCCGAGCGCAAGTCCCAGAAGCCCCGTTTAACCGTCTGGTTATATTAGTGCCCCCGACAAATACCGGAATGGGTCTTTATTTCCCCACATTTTAATGCGGTGTCATGCGTCATCAGCTGATTCATCCTCTGTTTTAATTTAGTGCTACGAGTCTTCAGCTGATGTCCCACTCCCCCCCCCCTCCCCCCCCCACCCGTCCTACTCCCCTTTACATCTAAAAAAAAATGTTGACATCTGTCTTCAACTGGCTGTCTCCCTGTCTTGCATGTGTCTTGAACTTGTCATCTTCAAACTTTCACTTTGTAAAACTGTTGCATGACATGGAGGTGTGTTGGCACACGAACTAATACATGGTGCAGGAGATCGCAGAATGTGAAGAGGCATGATCGCCCACGCCAGTCAGCAAGGCACCTGATCTGGTAATCTGGTAATCTGTTTATTCTTCTATTGAAATCCCCTGGTTGCCTTTTTTAGTAAATTGTCTCTGTCTCTCTTTCAGTGGCACTCATGTGTATACCAATGACGACAGTTTACTATATGTACAATCTATGGCTTCTTGGGACCACAATATGTAAGGCCACAGGATACCTTCAAGGTAAGTCACTTCCTTAGAACAATCGTTCATTTCCGAACACCGTAATCTATACACACATGTGTTACACCGTTATTGAATAATAGAAGTGCAGTTTGTTTTACAGCAATTATTCCAATAGAACATCTAAAATCCTGATATGATCCTGTCTGCTATAGTCTTGTTAACCTCAACTATCAACCAATGTAGAGTATATCTATGTTGAGCTAGAAATACCTAATGGTAAACCGTACGAACAGGACAGAGTAAGCCACACACAATTACATTTTGCGTTCAAGCATAAATATAGGTGTTTTAAACATTGACTAAGCTAAAGGAAATCTTTGCGAACATGGGAATGTTGCCTGAGCTAAAGAGAATCCTTGCGAACATAGGATGGTTGCCTGAGATAAAGAGAATCCATGGGAATATGGAAAGGTGGCAAAAGATAAAGAGAATTCATGGAAACATGGGAAGGTTGAATGAGATAATGAGAATCCGCGAGTTCATGGGATCCAGAAGGCCATGGTAAAAGGACAGCTTCTAACCCAGTCTCTGGATTGCCTAGTTTGATGACATTGAACCCTCTTGTATCAATGTTAGTCAGCCAGAAGATTTATATATTCAAATAATGTTTCAGTCATCTGCCATAATAATGAGAGTAATCCTACGGCACGTTCCTTACTGATTGTCTCTCATCCTGGTCGGTTTACTGATTGTCTTTCATCCTGGTCGGTTTACTGATTGTCTCTTATCCCAGTCGGTTTACTGATTATCTCTCATCCCAGTCGGTTTACTGATTGCCTCTTATCCCAGTGGGTTTACTGATTGTCTCTCATGCCGGTCGGTTTACTGATTGTCTCTCATCCCAGTCGGTTTACTGATTGCCTCTCATCCCAGTCGGTTTACTGATTGCCTCTCATCCCAGTCGGTTTACTGATTGCCTCTCATCCCAGTGGGTTTACTGATGGTCTCTCATGCCGGTCGGTTTACTGATTGTCTCTCATCCCAGTCGGTTTACTGATTGTCTCTCAACCCGGTCGGTTGTGTGGTTGTCTCTCATCCCAGTCGGTTTACTGATTATCTCTCATCCTGGTCGGCCAAGAAACTACTTCAATACTTTGCCAGTTTGTCCGCCTCATGTATGTACAATAGATTCTTCAATATCAGGCCTAAATATGGCCCGGATAACACACAAGCCAGATTGTCAATAGTTCTATTCATTCCCAGTTTTTACCCAACCCATATCGTTAAATCAACTTTTTTTTTCCAATTCCAATTGCTTTTAAAAAAAAATGTTCAACCTGCTGCTAGCTAGCCAATGCTGCCAACAGTCCCCGGCTATATTTATGGTCTTGTTTATGTGCGCCATTTTCGTGGTCAACGTTCTGGTATTTGCGCCGTCTCTGGGCCTAATAGTTCTTTCCTCGAAGTCAGACCACTCATTTCCTATCCTGTTGTCAACTTTGTTCTTTTTGCCCTTTCATTTCTGATGATTCCTCTTTGCTTTTAGCTCCTTCTGATTTGGCCAGGCGTATATCATAGGAGAGTGAGCTTCACAACATAACGTCCTTTGGACTCCCATTTATAGTTAAAGTACTGAAAACAGTTTTGAGTTTTGATAGATCCGAAATGCGAAAATATTCCGCGTGTGACCATAGTGGTCTTATAGTTGTCTTCATGCAATAAAAACGTTTTAATCACGCCATGGAGATGTGTGTGAAATGTTAGGTGAAGCCTCACAATGATTCTATCCGTCATTTGTTATAGTGTGGTCGGATTGTGTCGGTTTAGGTTGGTAGCTAGGCTTCGGTGTACGTAAATACCAGATCCTTGGAATGCGCATCATGTCCCCAGTCTTTACCATAGTACCACTGTGGGGGAGGGAGGGGGGATGGAGGGGGTGGCATTGGTGGTTAGGTGTTCTGGTCTTGTCAGTATCGAACCATTTGTCTTCCCTATTTGCTGTCAGTCTTATCCTATGGTGAGTCATATCAGTCATGTTTATGTTAGATGCATTATGTTGAATAAGATATTATACGTAAAAATCCCCGGGGTATATGAATATACACCATACTGCATTAGAAATAAAATCACGTAGGCCGTACAGTATGTAAACACACACACAGATTAGGAATGAATAAAACATTAGCATAAAAGGTAGACTTACCATTTATAAAAAGAGGGGGGAAAAAGGGGGGGTAGGGGGGAGTGCGTATTTAAACACTTAAAAATATGTTAATTGATAAGTAATTTTTAAAAAAATGTAGATATGTGATGAAAAACTTAAACAAGGACTTAGTCATGATTAATACGTAGTACGGATAATTGCGAGCCATTTAATCCCGTTTCTGTAGCGGGATAAATGAGACTTCCCAATAGTACGGTCAGGGTTACAAAAATGGTAAAGTCGGGCGAACCAGCGTCATTTCACACAGTTATAAACCATAGGTGCTTTGCCACCAGTACGGACAGCTGAAAAAAAACTGTCCGCCTGTGTCGCCGTCCGCTGGCTACTCCGTAGCTACAGCGAATTTCCTCAATTTACCCCAGACTGTTAATTCTGGTACCCATTTCCTAGAGGCTGGGTGAACCCCGAGAACTGCCCGGTTTCAAACATCAACCGTGGGCTGCAGCGAGTCGCAGCTTGATTTGAAAGCGAGCCTTCTATCGACTGCGCTAATTATTAAAGGTGAAAGTGTCTATTTGTTATTGTTGTTTTTTTTTTTTTTTTTGTCGTTAGTGGCGGCTCAAGTGTATGATAATATCAGCATTCTCATCACCATCACCATTATCATCATCTTCTTCTTCTTCTTCTTCTTCTTCTTCTTCTTCTTCTTCTTCTTCTTCTTCTTCTTCTTCTTCTTCTTCTTCTTCTTCTTCTTCTTCTTCTTCTTCTTCTTCTTAACATTCTGTAAACTCCAGCGAAAATTTCTATTTGTTCGTTCACTTGTGGACTTTAGTCTTATTTCAGAACTTGAGTTTTGTGTGCACATCAGTTTTTTATCTATCTTATTTGTATGCAGCCTGTTGGTTCCTCGCCTCTGTAGCAGATGTACTCCAACATTGAGGGCGTTGTCCCCAAGTATAAGATTAGTTTCTCAAAATGAAAAATGTGACAGTTTCTAATTCCCTTGACATGTATGGTTGTGGCCTACCTCATGAGCCTTTAGCAACATTTTAAAGATAAGTACTTAACTCTGACTTAACTCTGTGGTTGTCTAACCGCAGTGGACTCTTGAACCAGCAGAACTTAGCTCGCCTCTGCTTCGGTACCCAGAGCTCAGTCTTCTCACTCTTATGTGGAATTTTCGTTTCCACAAGATATAGACATTGTCCCATTAATATTTGATTTTTATGCACGCATTTTCGAAACTTCTGTATCTATCATTTTCTTCTAGTTCATTCGTACTATCGTCTAATCAGTCAAACAGAAAGTAGACTGACTTTTAGACTCCCAAATTTGCTTCTCTAAATATCCTTCCTCTATATCGATTCGACTTTTCATTTGTTCTGAATTTACTTTCGGTGTCATAATTTGTTCTGAGTGTACTTTCTCCTGGCCATTCAGGCATACATTTTCCATTAGCCGATGTCAGTTTTGCACGGAGATAGCACGTGATGATCAGTGTATGTAAATTTTCTCCGTCTCAGACGCTGTCATCGACCCAGTTGTCATTAGAATGGCTCCTGCATTTGTTATGACCACCTCATGGTTGCACTTCCTGATCTTAACTGACAACCCCTTGTACTCTACAATAATAATGCTAAATATAATACTACGGTAGCCCGTTTAAGTCAGATTCAGAATAAAATCTTTCGGAATCATATCCTGATCATGCCACATAGGTGCTTGTGTGTTTTCAGATATCTCAATCCTTGGTATTGTAAATATCCCTGCTTATGATAGTCCACTATGTCATCGCTTCAGTCTGTCGAGCATCGTCTATCATGGTCTGCCTCTGCCTCTCACTTTTTATCTTTCCAGTCTTTGTGATGTTCTCTAATGCCTCGATTCGTAGCATGGCCAATATGTCTGTCGTCGGTATTCGCAGCATAGTCACTCTCTGTCGACGGTGTTCGCAACATGGTCTTAGAAAGGCCTCCACGGCCTCCAAGTTCTTGAGAAACATAACAAAAACTCCCCGTTGAGCTCTATTGTCCTGTAATGTTGTGAATTCACGGGGAAATCACAGAGAGTTCCCGATTTGGAGACACGATCAGAAGATCAGTGAAACAAGAGGAAAACGAGATAAACAGGTCTCGAATATCCCGTGGTGAGTGAATGAGGGATACGAGGAAAGCGTGAGACTGGAACGGAAGAGGTGAACCCAGAGAGGGTAAGAAGGCAGTTGAAGTTCGGACCTGGATGTGTGCGGTCGTGTGCGAGAGAACAGCTGATCAGAATGGAGAACGTATGACCACGTGTACTTGTTTGAGAGCAGAAATTATTGTTTCCTGATTGCCATTTTCATCGTGTACAAATACCAGGTACAATACGTTAGTAAGATACAGATAAATGATCCGAAAGATATGAGCAAAAAGAATAAACGGGGGAGATAGTTGGCAAGTTCATCAAGAATCAGCCATGCACAGCGACCACGAGAATGCCAGGAGCGTGTAGTCAGCGAGATTGTGGTAACAACGAATAAAGATCAATATCTGAACGTTCGTCATCTGATGTGTTCTAGCAACTGTGTGTACGTCAATATAGCAATGTGAAAAATTGAATCAAACCCCTAGCAGAGAACACTGCAGGCCCCATAATGAGGAAAACAGGGATAGATCCACTGCCACACAAACAAGCATGTCGTAAGAGTCAACTATCTAAGGGCTTCCTTAGAAATGAGAGTGCCTCTGCCTGAGAAGCAAAGAACCAACAGTCTGCATACAAAAAGGTCAGATCTATGAAACGGGTGGATATGTACACATCACTCGGGTTCTAGAACAAGACTTGAGTCCTCCTAAAGGAGTTTGAAAATTTACCCAAAGCATTTCAGGATCCTCGCCGGCGCTGCAGAGCCTGTGCACTGTGCTGAGCTTTCTCGGACTCAAACTTGAGTTAGAAGAGGAACGGAGCACTTATCAGTTATACCCGTGTTCCTTGATGTTAATCCGTTTTTCAAAACCTCGAAACCTCACTATTTGTAGAAGAGCAGAAATATGTTATGATAGTGCTAAAGATGAAGCTATTGCTTCTGGCAGTGATGATAATAAGGACGTTGACAGTCCATTTTAGACGTGTATATGTATCCTAATCACCACTTGCCATGCTCTTTGTGTGCAGACAATTTACCTGTTGTATTTGCTTACCTCAAGGAGTCTCCATCGTTGCCAACGTGTTCACCATCGTTTTGATGAGTGTGGACAGGTACTTCGCCATCAGGCTTCCGCTAAAGCATCGGCAGGTGTTCACAGTCAGCCGCGTCCGGAGACTCATCCTTATGGCGTGGGTGTCCGCAGCAGTGATAGTCATGCCCGTAGCTCTAGTCAACCAGGTATGTTCTTGGTTCACAGTTTGTTCTTACTATGGTTGTTATTGCTGTGGTTGTTGTTGTTGTCACTGGTGTTGCTGTCATTGTTGTTTTCATTGTTGTTTTTCTCTTTCCTTTCTTAAATGTATTATCCTAATATTCCGCGCTATTATCCTTCTTCCTCTCTCTCTTTCTCTTCTCTCTCTCTCTCTCTCTCTCTCTCTCTCTCTCTCTCTCTCTCTCTTCATTCTCGTCTTTCTGATTATTAAGAAGCGTACACAGATAAGGCACAGCTCATTGTCTCTAATGGACCTTAAACCCCTACATCATTTTCGCATTCGAGCACACTAACAACTAACAAACGCGCTCCGTTTTTCGCCTGACTCTCCAGGATCCCGCTCTCCTATTTCTGTGCCATCTTCTTTCTCCATTTCCTTGTCTTCTCTTCCCACTCTCTCCGTTGCCACACAGTGATGGTATCAAGAACAGACCACACCCACTCCGTAGCTCCGGCGATGATTCTTTTTTTTATTAATTAGTACACAATCCATATAAAATAGTCTTTCGATGCAGGAAATTAACGGTCACCCTAGTATTGCCTGCATGCTAGGGAAGAGACAGTGGATGTCCTCATGGAGTCTACACGCCTGGCGCCGCCCTGCCCATACATGTCTAAACCATTGTAACTGTGACAGATTCACCCGAGCTTGTAATGCCTGAGTTTCAAGGTCATGACTTATTGTCTGATTGCGAACTTTATCCATTCTTGTCACTTAGAGCTTGCGAACTTTATCCATTCTTGTCACTTGGAGCTTGCGAACTTTATCCATTCTTGTCACTTGGAGCTTGCGAACTTTATCCATTCGTGTCACTTGGAGCTTGCGAATTGTATCCATTCTTGTCACTTGGAGCTTGCGAACTTTATCTATTCTTGTCACTTGGAGCTTGCGAATTGTATCCATTCTTGTCACTTGGAGCTTGCGAACTTTATCCATTCTTGTCACTTGGAGCTTGCGAACTTTATCCATTCTTGTCACTTGAAGTTTGCGAGCTTTATTCATTCTTGTCACTTGGAGCTTGCGAACTTTATTCATTCTTGTCACTTGGAGCACCTTCCTCGGATACCTCATTTCTGTTATTCTAGACACATTATATTTGCTCCGCTTACCATCCAATGGAAACCCACTGACTCGGGGTATACATGCACGAACTAATCTCAGCGTGGTCTTCATCTCATCTCTAGAGCGACCTAATACACGAATCAAATATGCACTCAAATATTGCACACACAATTAGTGCTTATCCGGGTTCCTATTACATGTAAACATCAAATACAACACACACAAAAAAGCAAATTTTAATGTATTCTTAAGGAGAGCCACAGAGACCGATACTATACAGATACAGCAGTGACTTAGCTAGAAGACCACGTAGAAGATAAACTGCAGAATTATCAAAGACACTGAAAAGTACTATATACGAAGCGAATCTTCCTCCCCCCTTTTCAGAGATCTCGTCTTTCTCAGACGGAACGAGTCATTCTAGGAGTAGAGAAAAGAAAAAGAAGAAAAAGAAGAAAACGGACGATGCTTTTAGGGTAATATTTTTATATATCATTGGGCTGGCAATAAGAAAGTTGCTGCTTCAATTTCTATCTTCTAGTTTCGGCGTCTGCTGCTTGGGCGTTGCCACTGCGCTTCGTTACACCGAGGACTTCCGGTTAAAATGGACGCTATACAGCGGCGCCGTTCGGAACAGCGGCAAATTTTTTGCTTCTGCCTGACGGTGGCCGATGCATTTTTGCTCCATTTGTAGACTGGATATATTTTTGTCGCCCAGCTTCTGAGTTGAATGCATGGCGTGACCCTGTGAGCTGCGGATTGCATTTGGAATGTTTTTTTTTCGACTGTGACCAACGTGGTGGTGTGAATTGTAGATTCAGAAAATGGCGCGATGCCTATCGTTCAATGCTTGCGGGACCCGTATTAAAATTGATCACGCGGACAACTGCTGATCTGTTGACGACAAGTTCTGCTATCATCAATGATGAACTGCATTTCTAATGTTGGACTGTTTGTGTTAGCACTTCGGATGGCTACCATATGCTTTAATGCGAGTGTGTGCTAGATATGCTGAGACAGCAGTCTGTCAATCTTTCCACTAGGGACTGTGATAGACATTCTGAGTGTTTTTCGCTGGCACAGGAGCGGAGCAAAGATGGGGCAACCCGTTTGCTATGAAGCTGAAACTAAGACTACCAGACTACCAGACTACACCGAGCTGCTGGGTTCTCTTTCAGCCCTAGTTGATTTGGCAGCCGGCGCTTTACGCTCGTTTCGAAAGTTGCATTGAGGGCTGACCATTCTGAAACAATGGTAAACTAGTGATCCTAAATATTGGGTAGACGAATCACAAGCAGCCAAAAATACTGGGGTTGTTTCTGCAAATTTCTGTAAAAGATACGAAACTAACTTGTTTCTTCTGTTCACCAGGTGGTGAGGCAGGAGTTTGGCCTTCACAGTGTCCATTGTACAGAAATCTGGCCTAGTCACGTGATGCGTCAGATCTATGACGTGGCAATGTTGGTGTGTATTTACGTCCTGCCTGGCACAGCCATCGTTGTCCTTTACACCCTTATGGGTTGTCGGTTGTGGGCAAGAGACAGTCATCTTCAACGACAGGTATGTGCTCGCAGGTAGAATATAGAGAGACAGGTGTGTGTAGTCAGCAGACAGAATGTACAGAGACATATGTGTATGTGTCTGTCTTCAGCAGGTGGAATAAGCACAGTTACATTTTTCAGGGCTACATTTAGTTCAGTGTGTATATTTAAAGACAATATGTAACACATATTAGTGCTGATTTATTGGTAGAATGTGTCAGCATCAGAATTTGACAAATTTGAGAGAGATATCTGCATGTAGAATTGAAAAGTCATTGTTAAAAGAGTTGCTGGCACGGTGTGGTGCGCATCCAAATGGAGGTCAGTAACCAAACACACTTTAAGCAACCCTCAAATAGTTGTCTTTTACAGCATGCCAGTTGGCAGTGATTCTACTCTCTCTCTCTCTCTCTCTCTCTCTCTCTCTCTCTCTCTCTCTCTCTCTCTCTCTCTCTCTCTCTCTCTCTTTATATATCTATCCCTCTAGCTCTCTCCCACTCTCTCTCTATCTCTCGCTCTCTCTCTCTCCTTATATATCTATCTCTCTAGCTCTCTCCCACTCTCTCTCTCTCCTTATACATCTATCTCTCTAGCTCTCTTCCACTCTCTCTCTCCTTATATATATATATATATATATATATATATATATATATATATATATATATATATATATATATATATATATATATCTAGCTCTCTCCCACGCTCTCTTTCTATATTTCGCTCTCTCTCTCCTTATATATCAATCTCCCTAGCACTCTCCCACTCTCTCTCTCCTTATATATCTATCTCTCTCCTTAATATATATCTCTCTAGCTCTCTCCCAATCTCTCTCTCTCTTAATATATCTATCTCTTTAGCTCTCTCCCACTCTTTCTCTCTCTCCTTATTTATCTATCTCTCTAGCTCTCTCCCACTCTCTCTCTCCTTATATATCTATCTCTCTAGCTCTCTCCCACTATCTCTCTATCTCTCGCTCTCTCTCTCCTTATTTATATATCTCTCTAGCTCTCTCCCACTTTCTCTCTCTCCTTATATATCTGTCTCTCTAGTTCTCTCCCACTCTCGCTCTCTCCTTATATATCTATCTCTCTAGCTCTCTCCCACTCTCTCTCTTCTTATATATCTATCTCTCTAGCTTTCTCCCACTCTCTCTCTATCTCTCGCTCTCTCTCTCTCCTTATATATCTATCTCTCTAGCTCTCTTCCACTCTCTCTCTCTCTCCTTATATATATATCTATATATCTAGCTCTCTCCCACTCTCTCTCTATCTCTCGCTCTCTCCTTATATATATCTCTCTCTAGCTCCCTCCAACTCTCTCTCTCCTTATATATCTGTCTCTCTAGTTCTCTCCCACTCTCTCTCTCTTCTTTTATATCTGTCTTTCTAGCTCTCTCCCACTCTCTCTCTCCTTGTATATCTATCTCTCTAGCTCTCTCCCACTCTCTCTCTCTCTTCTTATATATCTATCTCTAGCTCTCTCCCACTCTCTCTCTATCTCTCGCTCTCTCTCCTTATAAATCTATCTCTCTAGCTCTCTCCCACTCTCTCTCTCTTTATATATATCTCTCTCTCCTTAATATATATCTCTCTAGCTCTCTCCCACTCTCTCTCCTCTTATATATATATATATATATATATATATATCTATATATATATATATATATATATATATATATATATATATATAGCTCTCTCCCACTCTCTCTCCCTATATATTTATCTCTCTAGCTCTCTCCCGCTCTCTCTCTTTATCTCTCGCTCTCTCTCACTCTCTCTCTATCTCTCTAGCTCTCTTCCACTCTCTCTCTCGCTCTCTCACCTTATATATCTCTCTAGCTCTCTCCCACTCTCTTTCTCTCCTTATAAATCTATCTCTCTAGCTCTCTTCCACTCTTTCTCTCTCATTAAATATCTATTTCTCTAGCTTTCTCCCACTCTCTCTCTTGCTCTCTCTCCTTAATATATATCTCTCTCTGGCTCTCTCCCACTCTCTCTCTCCTTATATATATATATATATATATATATATATCTATATATATATCTATATATATAAATGTATATATATATATATATATATATATATATATATATATATATATATAGCTCTCTCCCGCTCTCTCTCTCCCTGTATATATCTTTCTCTCTAGCTCTCTCCCTCTCTCTTTCTATCTCCTATTCTCTTTCTCCTTATATATCTATCTCTATTTCTATCTCCTACTCTCTTTCTCCTTATATATCTATCTCTCTAGCTCTCTCCCACTCTCTCTCTCCTTATATATCTATCTCTCTAGCTCTCTCCCACTCTCTCTCTCTCTCTACCTCAAGCTCTCTCTCACTCTCTCTCCTCATATATCTATCTCTCTAGCTTTCTCCCACACTCTCTCTCTCTCCTTACATATCTATCTCCCTAGCTCTCTCCCACTCTCTCTCTATCTCTCTCTCGCATATATCTATCTCTCTAGCTCTCTCCCACTCTCTCTCCCATACACTCTCTCTCCTTATATATCTATCTATCTAGCTCTCTCCCACTCTCTCTCCCACTCTCTCTCCCACTCTCTCTCTCCCACTCTCTCTCCTTATATATCTATCTAGCTCTCTCCCACTATCTATCTCTCAAACTCTCTCCAACTCTCTCTCCTTATATATCGATTTCTAGCTCTCTCCCACTGTCTCTTTATCTCCCCACTCTTTCTGTCTCGTTATATATCTATCTCTCTAGCTCTCTCCCACTCTCTCTTCCACTCTCTCTCCCACTCTCTCGCTCTCCAACTTTATCACTCTCTCTCCCACTCTCTCTATCTCCTTATATATCTACATCTCTAGCTCTCTCCCACTCTCTCTATCTCTCTTTATCTCCCACTCTCTCACTCTCTCTCTCCCACTCTCTCTTTCACTCTCTCTCTCCCACACTCTCTCTCACTCTCTCTATCTCTCTCTATCTCTCCCACTCTCTCACTCTCTCTCCCACTCTCTCTTTCACTCACTCTCTCTCCCAGCCACTCTCTCACTCTCTCTCTCACTCTCTCTCCCACTCTCTCTCCCACTCTCTCTCACTCTCTCTCCCACTCTCTCTCCTACTCTCTCCCACTCTCTCTCCTACTCTCTCTCCCACTCTCTCTCTCACTCTCTCTCACTCTCTTTCTCACTCTCTCTCCCACCCACTCTCTCACTCTCTTGCTCTCTCACTCTCTCTCCCACTCTCTCTCTCTCCCACTCTCTCGATCTCTCTCCCACTCTCTCACTCTTTCTCCCACTCTCTCTCTCTCTCTCTCTCTCTATCTCTCGCTCTCCACCAAATTAGCGGCCTTGTATCACAAGACGAAATCGGATTTGAACCGAAGGCCTTTGAGCCAGACGTCGAGCGGCTAGTCATCACGCTACCGCGGCTCACGAGTGTGTGTGCCTTGTGTGTATGTGTATGTGTGTGTGTATGTGTATGCTGTGTGTCGAATATTACAAATGATATGTGGCTATAATATGCAGCATTGATTAAAAGCTTTGGCCTTAGTCGTTTCTTTTGGTATGTGTCTAGAACATACAGCACAGAACGAAAACTCTAGTTTGAGACATTTGTATTAGTATGTGTCTAGAACATACAGCACAGAACGAAAACTCTAGTTTGAGACATTTGTATTAGTATGTGTCTAGAACATACAGCACAGAACGAAAACTCTAGTTTGAGATATTTGTATTAGTATGTGTCTAGAACATACAGCACAGAACGAAAACTCTAGTTTGAGACATTTGTATTAGTATGTGTCTAGAACATACAGCACAGAACGAAAACTCTAGTTTGAGACATTTGTATTAGTATGTGTCTAGAACATACAGCACAGAACTAAAGCTCTAGTTTGAGACATTTGTATTAGTATGTGTCTAGAACATACAGCACAGAACTAAAGCTCTAGTTTGAGACATTTGTATTAGTATGTGTCTAGAACATACAGCACAGAACTAAAGCTCTAGTTTGAGATATTTGTATTAGTATGTGTCTAGAACATACAGCACAGAACGAAAACTCTAGTTTGAGATATTTGTATTAGTATGTGTCTAGAACATACAGCACAGAACGAAAACTCTAGTTTGAGATATTTGTATTAGTATGTGTCTAGAACATACAGCACAGAACGAAAACTCTAGTTTGAGATATTTGTATTAGTATGTGTCTAGAACATACAGCACAGAACGAAAACTCTAGTTTGAGATATTTGTATTAGTATGTGTCTAGAACATACAGCACAGAACGAAAACTCTAGTTTGAGATATTTGTATTAGTATGTGTCTAGAACATACAGCACAGAACGAAAACTCTAGTTTGAGATATTTGTATTAGTATGTGTCTAGAACATACAGCACAGAACGAAAACTCTAGTTTGAGATATTTGTATTAGTATGTGTCTAGAACATACAGCACAGAATGAAAACTCTAGTTTGAGATATTTGTATTAGTATGTGTCTAGAACATACCGCACAGAACGAAAACTCTAGTTTGAGATATTTGTATTAGTATGTGTCTAGAACATACAGCACAGAACGAAAACTCTAGTTTGAGATATTTGTATTAGTATGTGTCTAGAACATACAGCACAGAACGAAAACTCTAGTTTGAGATATTTGTATTAGTATGTGTCTAGAACATACAGCACAGAACGAAAGCTCTAGTTTGAGATATTTGTATTAGTATGTGTCTAGAACATACAGCACAGAACGAAAGCTCTAGTTTGAGATATTTGTATTAGTATGTGTCTAGAACATACAGCACAGAACGAAAACTCTAGTTTGAGATATTTGTATTAGTATGTGTCTAGAACATACAGCACAGAACGAAAACTCTAGTTTGAGATATTTGTATTAGTATGTGTCTAGAACATACAGCACAGAACGAAAACTCTAGTTTGAGATATTTGTATTAGTATGTGTCTAGAACATACAGCACAGAACGAAAACTCTAGTTTGAGATATTTGTATTAGTATGTGTCTAGAACATACAGCACAGAACGAAAGCTCTAGTTTGAGATATTTGTATTAGTATGTGTCTAGAACATACAGCACAGAACGAAAACTCTAGTTTGAGATATTTGTATTAGTATGTGTCTAGAACATACAGCACAGAACGAAAACTCTAGTTTGAGATATTTGTATTAGTATGTGTCTAGAACATACAGCACAGAACGAAAACTCTAGTTTGAGATATTTGTATTAGTATGTGTCTAGAACATACAGCACAGAACGAAAACTCTAGTTTGAGATATTTGTATTAGTATGTGTCTAGAACATACAGCACAGAACGAAAGCTCTAGTTTGAGATATTTGTATTAGTATGTGTCTAGAACATACAGCACAGAACGAAAACTCTAGTTTGAGATATTTGTATTAGTATGTGTATAGAACATACAGCACAGAACGAAAACTCTAGTTTGAGATATTTGTATTAGTATGTGTATAGAACATACAGCACAGAACGAAAACTCTAGTTTAAGATATTTGTATTAGTATGTGTCTAGAACATACAGCACAGAACGAAAACTCTAGTTTGAGATATTTGTATTAGTATGTGTCTAGAACATACAGCACAGAACGAAAACTCTAGTTTGAGATATTTGTATTAGTATGTGTATAGAACATACAGCACAGAACGAAAACTCTAGTTTGAGATATTTGTATTAGTATGTGTATAGAACATACAGCACAGAACGAAAGCTCTAGTTTGAGACATTTGTATTAGTATGTGTCTAGAACATACAGCACAGAACGAAAACTCTAGTTTGAGACATTTGTACTGGTATGTGTCTAGAACATACAGCACAGAACGAAAACTCTAGTTTGAGATATTTGTATTAGTATGTGTCTAGAATATACAGCACAGAACGAAAACTCTAGTTTAAGATATTTGTATTAGTATGTGTATAGAACATACAGCACAGAACGAAAGCTCTAGTTTAAGACATTTGTACTCGTATGTGTCTAGAACATACAGCACAGAACGAAAGCTCTAGTTTAAGACATTTGTACTCGTATGTGTCTAGAACATACAGCACAGAACGAAAACTCTAGTTTGAGATATTTTTATTAGTATGTGTCTAGAACATACAGCACAGAACGAAAGCTCTAGTTTGAGACATTTGTATTAGTATGTGTCTAGAACATACAGCACAGAACGAAAGCTCTAGTTTGAGATATTTGTATTAGTATGTGTCTAGAACATACAGCACAGAACGAAAACTCTAGTTTGAGATATTTGTATTAGTATGTGTCTAGAACATACAGCACACAACGAAAGCTCTAGTTTGAGATATTTGTATTAGTATGTGTCTAGAACATACAGCACAGAACGAAAACTCTAGTTTAAGATATTTGTATTAGTATGTGTCTAGAACATACATCACTGAACGAAAGCTCTAGTTTGAGACATTTGTACTGGTTACAGCGTTGATCGAAAGCTTTGTTAGTGTTTTTTTTTTTTTTTGCTTGCATGTCTTGTTTATTTAAATCTGATGGCCAGGCAACCAGGGAGATGTTGTCACTGTGTCAGATATATAGAAGTAGAAACAACTGGGCGGGGGCGGCGTGGAGATGTAGACGCTGTGTGAGTAACATAGAAATATATATGGGCGCGGGGTTGTGGG
>CAJHNH020000642.1:223633-249490 GCA_905116865.2 Candidula unifasciata
CTCAGTCTTCCGTAAACCACTAAAATATTTATCATCAGTGTCATCATCTTCTTCATTACCATCATCATGCACTCTACCAATAGGTACATGCGGTTATGTTTCGCCTTCTGACACTATCACCAGAGTAACGGATTAGGTCTGTCTCTGAGTCTAGCTCCCTTTCCTTCACTAGTCAGTGAGACACCTTCGGGCAAGGTGGAGTAACACACTCGCCTCTCCCCTTTTCCCTCCAATAGGGTAACGTGAAACCATGAGAGCTGACAATGGACTGAACTTGAAAGTGAAACCATGAGAGCAGACAATGGACTGAACTTGAAAGTGAAACCATGGGAGCTGACAGTGGACTGAGCTTGAAAGTGAAACCATGGGAGCTGACAGTAGACTGAGCTTGAAAGTGAAACCATGGGAGCTGACAGTGGACTGAGCTTGAAAGTGAAACCATGGGAGCAGACAGTGGACTGAGCTTGAAAGTGAAACCAAGGAAGCAGACAATGGACTGAGCTTGAAAGTGAAACCATGGGAGCAGGTGGTGGACTGAGCAGCTATATCAACTAATTCACTTAATGTCATTGTGATTTCTTGTATTTCGTTAGTTCTTCCCGTGTATTTCAGTTTTTATCTTTAACTGTTTCTCTTTTATTTAAAATTAAAGAAAATAAGGCCTATATTCTAAATTATCTCTCAATAAATTTCTCCTTTCTTACTTTTACCTTTCGACAGTCATCCTATTTCATGCATTTATCGTCAACCTACAAATCTCTTGTATTCTTGTTGCAGATTTCTGGCAGTCACAGTCATAATGACTCGGTCCGCTCAAATGGCTTTCAAATGACTGGGATAAAAGTGGCCAGGAAAAATGGCGTCACAAATGGCGTCAAGGAGGCAGACATGATCATCAGTTTACAAGAGAGTAGTTCGACTCGAGGATACAACGTGTAGTAGCTGTGACGTCACGAATCTGCTTGAAAAACGCGTTTATTTCTTTTTTTTTTTTAGGGATTGTGTCTTTTCCCCGGGAATTGTCAATTTTCTGCTGAATGCCTTCAATATCGTCAAACATAATTACTGCAGAAATAAGGATTTCTGAGATATACACTGCAGCATAGGTTCTTCAATCGCACCTGTGTGTAATAAAAACTGTATTGGGGAGGGGGGAAAAAAAGGGAAACAAAACCACACATTTTAGTAGATACTGTGTAGAAGAAAGAATAAAGAGAAACCAACATGTGAACCAAATATTGAAGGGCTAGATTTTGAAGAAGGTCTATATGTCATAACCCGGCTTACAAACAATAAAGCAACTGGTGCTGATGGAATTGCTGCTCAATTTATAGAAGAAGGTGGTCATTCATTACATTTAGAGATGGACTTTGGAAGACATAGAACTTACCCAGTGAGTTTAAAGAGTCATTATTAAAACCCGTTTGTTAAGAAGGGAGACACGGATACATTTGAACATTATAGAGGAATACAACTATTATCTACAAGCTATAATATACTTTTAGCGGTACACCATCAACAGGACTATCACCTTCAAGTCACAACAGAAATGCCAGCGATACTCGCTGTATTGACTACAGTGCAACAACTGTTTCGGGTTGTCAAATGTTTCTTTCATGTAGATAGCTTGTGCTACTGGATTAGATGGATTTCAGTTTTTGTTTTACACAAGCAGTCTTTTGAGAAGTCGTTATGTCGTGGGATGCCATTTTATTTTATTTAAAGCCCCACCCTGGCTTTTGACGGGGACCCTGAAAATAGAAGGGGGATAAATATGGCCTAGCCATAGATATGGCCTAACGGCTGAAATGGGTTTCTGTGACCTCTCCACGGATGTACCTCATCTGCATGGTGACACTTTGTGTCACCGGGTGTTTATCGCTTGTGTGGTATCCTATTAAAGTACAACTACCTACCTACCTATAGGCAGTCTATATCACAGCAGAATACAAGATCCTTTTCATTTCTGAAGTAATGCACAAACCTACCATGAAGAGTGTGAACAAAAAAGGAAAAACAAAAGTGACTGATATTTTAATGGATGAGATTACATTGTTTATGCCTTGATGCAAGTAACTACACTATAGCATTGGACAGCTTCAGATCGCCAACACTTACGTGATTGCTGGGCCCTTTCCAGAGCATAGGAACTGCAAACGACATCGATTTTGAGTGCGAATCACTGTGGGGTTTTGAGAGTTAATGAAGCCACTAATTTGTGTTGACAGGTTGGCAATGTAAACATTTAAAGTTGCTGGAAAACAGTGAAACCTGGCAACCTGGGGACATGAGTCTGGCAGACATCACTGATATTGTGCGATCCATGTGGATAGACAGCACGAGGAGATTGTGAACCCCGAGTGCTATCGAGAAAAGTAAAATCCACGTGTAAGTTACCCCTGTTAGAGAGCATTCGTGGAACCTGAGCCAGTTGCTGTTAGTCATTCAAACTGGTGGACTTGTGAATGCGAATTTATGTCCAGTGGATGCATTGACTGTATTTTAGCAATGTTTTCTGCCTGGATAATTGGTGGATCAGAGTTGGACTTGGGCATTCTGTCAGTGTGATTTCTAGAATAGACTTGTGACGACCATTTCTATGGGGTCGACATGGTTGCGGCTGTGGCACGTTTGTTGACGGGTTTCCTTACGGGCACTGCAGGTGCTGGGGAACTTTAGGAGTGTTGACCAAAGTAGAATTCTGATAGGGAGGTATCGGAGGCTGATTACCGGGATTTGAGTCAGTGATGCTTCAATGAGTCCCTGGGGTAGCAGACGGGAGAGATAGGAGGCCGATTACCGGGATTTTAGTCAGTGATGCTTCAACAAGTGGCTGGGGTAGCAGACGGGAGGTTTGGAGTCTTTTATCAGTTGGTGCCTCTACATTGAGTCCTTGGGTGGCAGGGTCATTGACCATATCAAGCGCATGGTGGTTTAGACACAAGAATAATAGCAGAGGGCCTGGGACCAGGAATGAGGGGCAGAGGCCTACCAGCCTGAAGATGGGCACAGTAAGCGACACCTTGGGTAGGAATGTACACGAGGTAGGAGAGTTGGCAAATGACCGAGTTTCAAGCAGACTTCGATGAGAGCAAGGTTCTGTGGGGAACTTGCTTCGTGATAACAAACGATTCCTCTATGGTCTCCGGGACCCTATTTTAGGGAGTTAAAAAAAAGAAAAGAATAGGACCACCGCGCCCTTAACAAGCATGTTGTAAAAATGGACTAAATATCCGTATTTCTGCACAAGAGGCCAGGCACGGAATGTGCATACAAGTAAGCCATGTATTTGAAACAGATGTGTACGCAAAACCTAATTTCCAAAACAAAACCAAATTTTATAAATGGACGAACAATCAGAACTTCCCTACACCCACCCCCAGGAGTTTACAGCCAGTGAACACTCACGAGAAGAAAGTGACTTCCTGCTTGAATGTGAAATGCTTCGATGATGTAGATTAGACTGGGCAGTGGTCAGCGGGTCTGGAGTGCCACTTGTTGCTTCCGAGGTTGTCTTCACATTGATGTGCATATACGTTCTTGACCAATGATGTTTAGGAACAGTCAGTTGATTTTCAGTCGTAATTAGATTCATCGAAGTTGTATTGGTGTTTTGTAATTTTTTTTTTTTTTAGCGGTGAGGTCCCATTCTCCTCCACACTGCGAATCTCGTAATACTGTCAAAAACTAAAACAACATTTTTTTTTTTTTTTTTCAAAGGAAACAAAATAATAATAAATCATCCGTCGAAGAAGTCGAAACCGAAGGTTCAATGATCACGAGATTGTTAAATCAATTCACTAACTGCAAACATAAAGTTGGAATTGGATTGGATTTTTTACCCCACCAGGACATCACACAAGCGATAAACACCCGATGACACAAAGTGCCACCATCTTACGACGTTATTTTTTGTTATTTGAAGCCCCACTCTGGCTTTTGCCAGGGGCCGCAATATAGGCAGGTCATCATTATGGCCAAATGTCTGAACGCGGTTTCTGGGACCTCTCCACGGTGATCCTCACCCGCATGGTGGCACTTTGTGTCATCGGGTGTTTATCGCTTGTGTGATGTCCTGGTGGGGTAAAAAGCCAATCCAAACATAAAGTTGACTGACTGACTTTCTACCCCACCAGGACATCACACAAGCGATAAACACCCAATGACACAAAGTGCCACCATGCGGATGAGGATCACCGTGGAGAGGTCCCAGAAACCGCGTTCAGACATTTGGCCATAATAATGACCTGCCTATATTGCGGCCACTGGCAAAAGCCAGAGTGGGGCTTCAAATAACAAAAAATTACGTCCTAAGAAGGGCGTAAATGATAAACACATTTAACATAAAGTTGCTTTTCACAAGCAAGTAATTTGAACAAAGAAGATACAAACAATAGACTGCACAATTTATTGCCTGGCATATTTCGCTGTATCTCGACAGGTGCATACTACAGTAACAATTGATTAAAATGCAGCAAATAGCTGAATCCTAGAAACTGAAACACAAATTCGAGTATATTCTTAACTGCCTGTTTCACCAAGGTAAACGACCTTGCAAGTAATTGCATTTAAAAACATTACCAGGGGAGATAACTTTTAAATGTTTAAAGATTGTAGAATTTTTAGATTTGTTTCCCTTTGAATATTTTGGGGGAAAAAATGTGTTTTCTTGTCGCGAACAGAGACAACTTGTTTGCAGGAGTGAACAAGTTGGTGGCACTTTCAGCTGCAAACTAACCCCTCACTTTGTCGACTGTGGCTTTACTGAGAAATTGTATGTTCACTAGTTTACCATTGCTCCCTTAACTTCTTTAATTTAAAAGAACAAAAAAAATGACAACTATAAGGTCGCTTTGATAGAGCGCAAATTAAACAGTCTCCAATTGGGATGCAATTTTTCCATTTATTTTTAAGCCCTAACATAGGTTTAGCCAGAGACCCTGAATAATTATGTAATCCAGTTTCGTCCTTTTTAGGACGAAATTTTTTGTTATTTGAAGCCCCACCCTGGCTTTTGCCAGGGGCCGCAATATAGGCAGGCCATAAATATGGCCAAATGTCTGAACGCGGTTTCTGGGACCTCTCCACGGCGATCCTCATCCGCATGGTGGCACTTTGTGTCATCGGGTGTTTGTCGCTTGTGTGATGTCCTGGTGGGGTAGAAATTCATTCATTCATACCCTGAATATAGCCAGGCCTGAATTATGGCCTTACGGCTGAAAAGGGTTTCTGGGACCTCTACGCGGGTGATCCTCATCCGCATTGTGGTTCTTTCTGTCACCTGGTGTTTATTGCTTGTGTGATGTCCTGGCGGGGTAAAAGAGAGAGAGAGAGAGAGAGAGAGAGAGAGAGAGAGAGAGAGAGAGAGAGAGAGAGAGAGAGAGAGAGAGAAAAGCGCAACTTATTTTTACAATTTCGTATCTATCCACGCCCAACAGTGGCAAAAATAAACCAGACCACAAATATAACCGGACACTGTTATCTGCCAACAGAAGTTTCAACGGTTTGAATACCGCCAGAAAAACAAGCCCATAAAAATTTATTCACAACGACGTTTTAATTATTGTTATCTCATAGATTCGACAAGCACCAATAATAAAGACACACATACACACGCACCTCCCTTCCCCTAAAACACACCCTCACATACACACACAACACAAAAACTAAGGTTAGCTGCACGGGCAGACATTAATACAGACAGACAGTAGAGATGTCAGCAGACAGAAAGACAAATAAAAACATATATAGACAGATAAATAGATTGACAAAGTAGAGATCAATAGACAGAGTGACAGACATTCACGGAAAAATTACAGCCAGCCAGACAGAATTAGGATTGACAGAAATAAAACTATGTACAGAGAGAGAGAGAGAGACAAAACACAGAACCGATACTTTTCGCTCTTCAGACAGAACAGCTCAAGAAGCCAGCGGTGCCTTCTCCATGACTACCAGCAGCATGACGATGGAGGTGATGGCTGTGACACAATCTAGAATCACAGGAATATTCCCGCGTGTGTGTGTGTGCTGTATGATTCTTTGAGCATGATCCTACTGGCAGACAGTGGATTGAGTCATTGCATCTTTCCTGTGTGTGCAGTTATCTTCATATTTGTCCCAAAGTATGCAGCTGTTGTTTGTAATAAAAGAGCTGAAAGACTGGCAGGTGCAGCATTAATTGAAGATGGCTGGCCCATGGATCACGCAGATATTGTCAATGCTCTGTGATAGACAGGTCGTTTCAGGTATTTTGGAAGCAAGGTGTCCATATCACTTCTAAGAATACGAGAATTCGGAGTAAAGATCGGCACAGCCAAGCATGAGAAGGCCACCAGACGCACACAAAGTCTTGTGAACCAGCATAGGACTGCCACTATTTACCGCGCGACGATGATAAATATGTTAAGTGGGGAATCTGAGCACCTATAGATGTGTCCGAAGTGCTGTGAAGAAAATCCAACATAACTCATAACTCAGAACCGATACACTAAGACATAAACAACAGAGCAAAATGACGGATGGCTGGGCTCATAGTAGGACAAACAGACAGACTGCCCAACGGACAGACAGATAGACGAATAGCCAACAGACAGACAGACACCGACAGACACCGACAAACAGACAGACAGACAGACAGACAGACAGACAGACAGACAGACAGACAGACAGACAGACAGACAGACAGACAGACAGACAGACCGACCGACCGACCGACCGACCGACCGACCGACCGACCGACCGACCGATCGACCGACCATACGACCGACCGACCGACCGACCGACCGACCGACCGACCGGCCGGCCGGCCGGCCGGCAGGTGGCAGGCAGGCAGGCAGGCAGACAGACAGACATACAGACAGAATATATAAATATCACGGAGTGAATTGGACAAGCAAAGGTCTCAGCATCTGCTTATGTATACCTCCACAACGACAACTCAGTTGAGACCTGACATACAATTTGACACAAATATATTTAAATATCGACATTCTCCTCCTTCCTTGGGGAACTCTAATCCACGTCGTACTTGTCCACGAGTTACCAGGAACACAGCTGGGGGCTGGCAGGCTGCTGAAGCTTCCAGAATACTCATTTGTATCTTTTATGGTGTAATAAAATACCATTTTACAAGAGACTGGTAACTCCATAGTTGCTCCGTGTTTATATCCACAAAACACACATAGTGCTAATCGCTGCCACTTGTGAAGCAACTGAGACACACACACACACTTCAGTCTCGGCAACGTCTGCAGTATACACACTCATTAAATGCATAAGGCCACCGATACATATTTTGACACAAACAGTCCGGAACTGGAAATGTAGTTCATCGTCGCCCGGACGTAGAAAATACAACAAATCGGTAGCTGCACATGCAATTAATCGCATAAGGAACCGTCAGCGGTGTGGCAAGAGGCGAGTAGCAATTTGTTTTTTTATTGCGATTGTAATGCACTGTGATTAAACGACTACCTAACTCTTGAGTTGTAATCAATGTCGGGACTTAGTGTGGGTTCTTTATCCTCATTATGGGGGCTGGGGGGGGGGGGTGGTACGAAGAAAAGACTAACTGCTCCTTGAACAAACAAGTCAATGTCGACTAATTAGGGGGTGCACTTTCAAGTCGCAATGCATCTGCCAGCGAGATGAAGAACCGGTATGCAGATAAACCAGATTTGTAAAACGCGTGTGCACGCAAAACTCAAGCTCTGAAAGAAGACCTAATTCAAGAAGTGGCCTGGTAACCAGATAAAAGTAGCGACAAAGAAGAAGACCAGGGCAGATATCCGAAGGTCGGGGAGAACGTTTTGAAAAGCATTTTGTCATTTCTTTATACTCTCAGATGTATCTGATTTTAAGCAGACATACGGAAGGTGTAAATAGTTATCGACAAATACATATTTTATTATCCCCAATTTTTACCCAGCGCATAGCAGATTTCACAACTTGCATCCGTTATTATATATCAACGACAGAATAAAAATGGTGCTTGATTAGGCATCGTTCCTTCTTCTTTGTTTGTCTATATGCGATGAAACATCTACAACTAGTAGAAAATTTGCTGATTTCTTCAACATAAGAGTTCCAGTAAAATCGACTTTCTGTCAGACGAACGAACGAACAAACGAACGAACTTTATTTTCATTTTTTTTCCATATTTTCTTACATTCGGCCCTTCAAGACAAGGCAAACAGTGTGTTAATTTGCCACTCCACGCACTGTCTCCCCTAGCTCACAACCCGTCCCCTTCACACCACCTCCCTCCAGCACACAGCCACTCTGTATGTTCTGGAATAAACTGTGTACAGAATAAATTTGAGCAATAAACTTTCCCATAATGCCTCACTGCTAATGGCGGTCGTACCGGGGGAGTAACCCCTAACAATAAATATAAAGTGTAAGTTCTAAGAAGTTATCCACCCTGGCGAATCCACAGCCCTTGGATCGCTTGATCAACGCTGGCAGATGTTCCCTCTACTGCAGTTTTTATGAGGATATCCCAGCGAGTGTTGAATCTACCGCCAACACGTGCTCGCGTCTTTACGGCCGATCATATGTCCAATGATGTATGTTACCGGTCATCTCGTTTCCTCGCCGGCGCACGTGACCTGCCCGCCATTTTCTGTCAAAACCAGGCAGGAATACAAAATGTCGGCAAGTCACGAGATTCTTGTATTAGTCTTCGCTGTCGTCTTCCTTCATTGCAGACGGCTCTCTACCAGATACAGTTACTAACAGATGAAGCCATGTCATTTTGTTTCATGTCCAATGTCTTTAATTATTTAGAGTGGATGCGAATTCTCGGATCTTCGGAGGGAGCGCGCTCACAAATCGTATCATCTTCTGGATACAACGAATTTCCTTTTACGTGTGTCAGTTACTCTAGTGTCGTCTCCGAAATTAAGGTTTGTATTGATCAAGTTCGGGAAATGTGGCTTTCTGGCGGTTTACATTCATTGTTGTTCGTTTATTTGTTGGTGTTAACCTCCCACTTGTCTCACAGTCTACCTCCAGTATGGTTTCTGTAAATAGTATGTAGTTCTTTTTCATCCCCAGATGTAAGTGCGTTGTGACCGTTTACAGCATGGCTGCGATATTATCGCCTTTTGGCCGAAACATCCGACTTCTGCGGGCATCCTGTTTTAATGTCGATCTGCAAGCACTAGATCATGTCGTACAAATCTAGATTCGAACTTTTCGTGACAACCTCAAATTTGCACAACGTCCTGTGTTGGAAAAGCTAACCCAGTGATCGTCATCTTTTTCTTCTTCGCAATTACCGGCTGTAAACTAAAACGAAAAGTTGTGGTTCTTCGTCAGTGTTTCGTCAATTGTTCCAGAATTTAAGTTGTGGTGCACATCCATTTTACAGACATGGCTTGTATTTGTATGCAAACTGTTGGCTCGTCGCCTCTAAGGGGTGATGCACTCCGAATTTTAACCAAGGAAACATAACTAAATAGTTGACTCTACGACCTGCCTGTGGGAAGGGGCAGGGCAGCAGTGATTGTATTCTATTTACCCCACCAATGAGGCTTCAGAACCCGCACATACAGCCCAGTCATCAAATGCGTGTGGGAGTGGGGGGAAGGCGAGCGGCAGGAGAAGTCGGATCACAAGGTCTGCTTATAATCGACACAGTACACGTCACGGGTCTCAGTTGATAGTGATGATGGTAATTATAAATGATGATAAAACTAATAACAATAAAAACAACAACAAAAACAATAATAGGAGTATGAAGAACAATGTCAACTAGAACAAACAACCACATTAAAATCGAGGGTAATTAAAAAAAAAAGTAATATTAATAACAACAGCAACAACAATGCATAACAAACAAATGCACCGGGTGCAAACCAGTGGTCTCGGGGAATGGAGGTAGAGTATCCCTAAGAAGAAACTGAATGCAAGAAAAACATAATAATATTAACAGCAACAACAACAATAGTAAATTACGATTAATATTGCACAATTCAAACAAGATTTGAACCATTAATTCCCACCTCACTAGAAAAAAAAAATGATGTGGCTTAGCCTCTCACTCCCACCCCTCCCGACCCTACCAGATACCATATTTGCTGGTACCTCACAGCTTTAGCAGCATCAAACCTCACAGCTATAGCCTAAATATAATGCAGCATCAAACCTCACAGCTATAGCATAAATATAATGCAGCATCAAACCTCAGAGCTATAGCCTAAATATAATGCAGCATCAAACCTCAGAGCTATAGCATAAATATAATGCAGCATCAAACCTCACAGCTATAGCATAAATATAATGCAGCATCAAACCTCACAGCTATAGCATAAATATAATGCAGCATCAAACCTCAGAGCTATAGCATAAATATAATGCAGCATCAAACCTCACAGCTATAGCCTAAATATAATACAGTATCAAACCTTAGAGCTATAGCATAAATATAATGCAGCATCAAACCTCAGAGCTATAGCCTAAATATAATGCAGCATCAAACCTCAGAGCTATAGCATAAATATAATGCAGCATCAAACCTCACAGCTATAGCATAAATATAATGCAGCATCAAACCTCAGAGCTATAGCATAAATATAATGCAGCATCAAACCTCACACCTATAGCATAAATATAATGCAGCATCAAATCTCAGAGCTATAGCATAAATATAATGCGGCATCAAACCTCAGAGCTATAGCCTAAATATAATACAGTATCAAACCTCAGAGCTATAGCATAAATATAATGCAGCATCAAACCTCAGAGCTATAGCCTAAATATAATGCAGCATCAAACCTCAGAGCTATAGCATAAATATAATGCAGCATCAAACCTCACAGCTATAGACTAAATATAATACAGCATCAAACCTCAGAGATATAGCATAAATATAATGCAGCATCAAACCTCAGAGATATAGCATAAATATAATGCAGCATCAAACCTCACAGCTATAGCATAAATATAATGCAGCATCAAACCTCAGAGATATAGCATAAATATAATGCAGCATCAAACCTCAGAGATATAGCATAAATATAATGCAGCATCAAACCACAGAGCTATAACATAAATATAATGCAGCATCAAACCTCACAGCTATAGCATAAATATAATGAAGCATCAAACCTCACAGCTATAGCATAAATATAATGCAGCATCAAACCTCAGAGCTATAGCATAAATATAATGCAGCATCAAACCTCACAGCTATAGCATAAATATAATGCAGCATCAAACCACAGAGCTATAGCATAAATATAATGCAGCATCAAACCTCACAGCTATAGCATAAATATAATGCAGCATCAAACCTCAGAGCTATAGCATAAATAAAATGCAGCATCAAATCTCAGAGCTATAGCCTACATGTAATACAGTATCAAACCTCAGAGCTATAGCATAAATATAATGCAGCATCAAACCTCAGAGCTATAGCCTAAATATAATACAGTATCAAACCTCAGAGCTATAGCATAAATATAATGCAGCATCAAACCTCACAGCTATAGCCTAAATATAATGCAGCATCAAACCTCAGAGATAAAGCATAAATATAATGCAGCATCAAACCTCAGAGACATAGAATAAATATAATGCAGCATCAAACCTCAGAGCTATAGCCTAAATATAATACAGTATCAAACCTCAGAGCTATAGCATAAATATAATACAGTATCAAACCTCAGAGCTATAGCATAAATATAATGCAGCATCAAACCTCAGAGCTATAGCCTAAATATAATACAGTATCAAACCTCAGAGCTATAGCATAAATATAATGCAGCATCAAACATCAGAGCTATAGCATAAATATAATGCAGCATCAAACCTCACAGCTATAGCATAAATATAATGCAGCATCAAACCTCAGAGCTATAGCATAAATATAATGCAGCATCAAACCTCACAGCTATAGCATAAATATAATGCAGCATCAAATCTCAGAGCTATAGCATAAATATAATGCGGCATCAAACCTCAGAGCTATAGCCTAAATATAATACAGTATCAAACCTCAAAGCTATAGCATAAATATAATGCAGCATCAAACCTCAGAGCTATAGCCTAAATATAATACAGTATCAAACCTCAGAGCTATAGCATAAATATAATGCAGCATCAAACCTCACAGCTATAGCCTAAATATAATGCAGCATCAAACCTCAGAGATATAGCATAAATATAATGCAGCATCAAACCTCAGAGATATAGCATAAATATAATGCAGCATCAAACCACAGAGCTATAACATAAATATAATGCAGCATCAAACCTCACAGCTATAGCATAAATATAATGCAGCATCAAACCTCACAGCTATAGCATAAATATAATGCAGCATCAAACCTCAGAGCTATAGCATAAATATAATGCAGCATCAAACCTCACAGCTATAGCATAAATATAATGCAGCATCAAACCACAGAGCTATAGCATAAATATAATGCAGCATCAAACCTCACAGCTATAGCATAAATATAATGCAGCATCAAACCTCACAGCTATAGCATAAATATAATGCAGCATCAAACCTCAGAGCTATAGCATAAATAAAATGCAGCATCAAATCTCAGAGCTATAGCCTACACGTAATACAGTATCAAACCTCAGAGCTATAGCATAAATATAATGCAGCATCGAACCTCAGAGCTATAGCCTAAATATAATACAGTATCAAACCTCAGAGCTATAGCATAAATATAATGCAGCATCAAACCTCACAGCTATAGCCTAAATATAATGCAGCATCAAACCTCAGAGATATAGCATAAATATAATGCAGCATCAAACCTCAGAGATATAGCATAAATATAATGCAGCATCAAACCACAGAGCTATAGCATAAATATAATGCAGCATCAAACCTCAGAGCTATAGCCTAAATATAATGCAGCATCAAACCTCAGAGATATAGCATAAATATAATGCAGCATCAAACCCCACAGCTGTAGCATAAATATAATGCAGCATCAAACCCCAGAGATATAGCATAAATATAATGCAGCATCAAACCTCACAGCTATAGCATAAATATAATGCAGCATCAAACCTCAGAGATATAGCATAAATATAATGCAGCATCAAACCCCAGAGATATAGCATAAATATAATACAGCATCAAACCTCAGAGATATATCATAAATATAATGCAGCATCAAACCCCAGAGCTATAGCATAAATATAATGCAGCATCAAACCCCAGAGATATATCATAAATATAATGCAGCATCAAACCCCAGAGATATAGCATAAATATAATACAGCATCAAACCTCAGAGCTATAGCATAAATATAATGCAGCATCAAACCCCAGAGATATATCATAAATATAATGCAGCATCAAACCTCAGAGATATAGCATAAATATAATACAGCATCAAACCTCAGAGCTATAGCATAAATATAATGCAGCATCAAACCCCAGAGAAATAGCATAAATGTAATACAGCATCAAACCTCAGAGATATAGCATAAATATAATGCAGCATCAAACCTCAGAGATATAGCATAAGTATAATGCAGCATCAAACCTCAGAGATATAGCATAAATATAATGCAGCATCAAACCCCAGAGATATAGCATAAATATAATGCAGCATCAAACCTCAGAGATATAGCATAAATATAATACAGCATCAAACCTCAGAGCTATAGCATAAATATAATGCAGCATCAAACCCCAGAGATATAGTATAAAAATAATACAGCATCAAACCTCAGAGATATAGCATAAATATAATGCAGCATCAAACCTCAGAGATATAGCCTAAATATAATGCAGCATCAAACCTCACAGCTATAGTATGTGACGTGACGCGGTGGATTAAATGTTTATAATGTTGAGTAGGAATTTTCCTTTCAACACATTCCCTCCACCAGATTAACCGAACTAAAATCTGAGCTATGTTGCTCTCAGACAAAGTCCTGGATACCCAAGAAAACAGCCATATTGGCTCGTTAAGTACATTAACATTAGCTGAACTTGGTGCCCACAAGAGAAGGAAAGGAATTTTATATGTCTATCATTATACTAAATGAATTATTAGACAGGGCAAATGATTCCTCCGTCATCTACCTTCTCCCGGTGTTACTATGAATAATTAAAGAATTATTATCATTATTATTTGAGCCCCCAACAAATGGTATTCTATCCTAACAGTTTAATTAAACATGTAAGAACAGACATTTGGAATTACAAAAACTGATGCAGGATAAGACCATATATTTGATTTATTAACCTAGCAATCAGAGTATGACATTAGTCATCATTATTGTTATAATAGATAGTGATGGTATGGTGATAATGAGGGGCTTCAGCTAGATAACTGAGCACCTAAGATTAGAGTGAATGGATAATGGTGGTGATAAGTTTACATCCATAACCCATGGTGAGACGTAACCTAATTATCATAGAACCTCTGACAGCCGTGGGTACTGTCAAGTTCTTCCACCTTTTCCTCCCAGTTCTCCTGGTCTTCCAGGAGAGTCCCTGCTCGTCCCCACCTCGTTCTCCACCTCGTTCCCAGCTGACCGAGTCTAACACAAAGTAGTCGCTTTCATGGACTGATCGTCACATGGGCGCTGTAATCATGGAAACAAACACAGACGTGTAGTATCTTGACTTACACTAAGAATACATGTATTAATTAATATAACATATAATAATAAAATATATCCCATCACTCCTCATATTCCACATTCTCTCCAGTCTAGTCTGAAGGTCTTTTGTCTTACATGGACGTCACATATCCTGCCTTCCTCTCTCATGCTATGTCATGATAGTTGACTTTCTAAGTCTGTTGTCCGTCATCACTCAGACTTCCAACAACTGGCTGACATTGATATTACATGACCACGTGGAGCAGGTTATGTGCTGAAAACTCCAACACTTTATAGGTGCACGCTGTCCTGAATATTATCTTTCAGTGGCAGTGAATTCTATACACCCATCATTCTTCCCCTGGGGTTATCAATCCCCTGTTTAGGTGAACACATTAAGTGAGCACATGGTGGGCACACAAACGTAGCAGCATCCCTGCACATATTTGGGCATCATTTCCCACAGTCCCAACTCATATTTTGGCTGATCATGGAAACAATATAATTACATTTCATTATAGCAAATGTCATTGTTCATATCTTTTTTTATACACATGAAAACATACACTGAAAAACATGTGACACAAACATACAAGAAATAGGAATAGTTTAGCAGTTCCCTAACTGAGATACTGAATACTCACAAAGAACTATTTCAAGCAGAATGTGCAGACAAATTAAGAAAAGGTAGTATAGACTAAGCTTAACTCCCTAACCTATGTATACAAGATTAAAATTATTATTCACCTGGGAACTTTCCATCAATCGCCAAACCAGAATCCGACCGTAAAATTTACCTTCACGTCGACCTGTGTTTGTTGCTTGCTAGCTGCGATGTGACGGCAATTCCAAAGGCTCGAAGTATACAATCTAACTGTCTCAAAGGTTAAACTCCTCCCTTTACTCGGTTCTACTTAACCCTCAAGACGATGACTTAAGCCACGCCTCTGAAGTACCTATAAGATCAAATTAGCCAACAAGTGGCCTGTCAGTCAATTCTGGACTGACATCCCTAGAGCGAACATTCTTAAGTGACCCAATCTAGTTTACAACGAATCTAACTGGCGGGTGTTAAAAGACGGTCAGTGAAGCCATTGTGTTTCCTACTTGACCAAGATCAAACATTCCTAATTGGCAAACACCTGTTCTCCGGAGAATTACACTGACGTGCGAACTCCAGCCTCTGGTCGCCCCAACGTCTAGCAGTCCCCTCAATTCCCCTGATCTAGTCACATCAAAAGTCTTGTCAGGAGATAACATTTATGACATGGACATGTGAAAGGAAATTCTCTAGCCCCGGTGTAAATGCGTAACATTACCCAAGACTCAGTCGCTTTGTCTGGACTAAGGACTGGAAACATTTAAATCAGTGCGGTTTAAAGTAACATTTGGGTTAAGGACATAGTCTCTTGTGTCTCAATAACCAGAAGAACTATTACAAGTACTCAACTTCTGGAACCACTGAGGTCGTCTCGTGACATAGCCTAAATATAATACAGCATCAAACCTCAGAGATATAGCATAAAAATAATGCAGCATCAAACCTCAGAGATATAATTTAAAAATAATGCAGCATCAAACCTCAGAGCTATAGCCTGAAAATAATGCAGCATCAAACCTCAGAGATATAGCATAAATATAATACAGCATCAAACCTGACAGCCGTAGCATAAGTATAATGCAGAATAAAACCTCACAGCTATAGCATATATAAACTGCAGCATCAAACCTCACAACTGTAGCATAAATATAATACAGTATCAAACCTCACAGCTATAGTATAAATAAATTGCAGCATCAAACCTCACAGCTGTAGCATAAATATAATACAGTATCAAACCTCACAGCTGTAGCATAAATATAATACAGTATCAAACCTCACAGCTGTAGCATAAATATAATACAGTATCAAACCTCACAGCTGTAGCATAAATATAATACAGTATCAAACCTCACAGCTGTAGCATAAATATAATACAGTATCAAACCTCACAGCTGTAGCATAAATATAATACAGTATCAAACCTCACAGCTGTAGTAGTGAATATTGAAAACCTTCTGGTCATTAACCTCTTCGTTGAGAAAAGGAAACTTTCGGGAAGAAAACAGTGAAAGATGGTGTTTGTTCACTTGTTTGCGTTCACCAGATGTAAACCCTAGTAGAAAAATCCAGGTTGTTTGTCCATTTCTAGACTTTGTTCAATCACTTGTGTTTTACGTTTACACCCGTTTTACAGATCTGACCTATGTGCAGACTGTTGATTTCTTGCCTCACAGGCAGATGCACTCCGACTTCGAAAGCATCCCCTAACCTAATTAGTCGATTCCCACGACATGCATGTAAAGGAGATTGTGGGTCTATTCTTGCTTCCCCCACACTGCGGCCCTAGAACCCACATGAAGCCCTAGAACTCACATGAAGCCCTAGAACCCACATGAAGCCCTAGAACCCACATGGAGCCATGGAACCCACACTGGGTAGATGGTGTTTAAATTACAACGGCTTTAATTCTGAAAAAAAAAAATTACGCCTTAGAAACAACTATAATCGACGGCCAAGGTAGCCATCTGTGGACATGAAAAGATATAAAACCGAACGAAAAGTATATTAGCAAGCTTCACAATGTAACAAATACAAACAAAACTTGAACGTTACGGCTATTGAGACTTCATCAGCACATACAAATTGAACAATACTGCATAGATACACAAAATCACTTAGCTGGTATCTCGATGCAGCCGGGTCGGTTGTTACTTAGCAGAATCTGTGGACATGGATTTGTTACAAACTCAGTAAGTGGCTTGCGGACCATTGCTTGCTGTATTAATGATCTCACTACACTGAAGCTCCGACCTGTGGCCCGCGACGATCCTCATTGTAAAATGTTGTGGTCCCAGTGCAACTAGAACTTTCCGCCGCAGTTTCCAGCCGGTGAACTAAGAAGTGGTAGAAGACACTGCATCACTTCGACATCATCAAAGACTATCAAGGTGTGGGGGTTGGGGGGGGGGGGTGGGTTGGGCATTTTGTCAATATAGAAAGGTAAGATTCCTCTTAGACGAGCCAGGGTTCAAATACAAATGTAGACACCGAATACCAATGTAGACACCGAATACCAATGTAGACACTGAATACCAATGTAGACACGGAATACCAATGTAGACACTGAATACCAATGTAGACACTGAATACCAATGTAGACACTGAATACCAATGTAGACACTGAATACCAATGTAGACACTGAATACCAATGTAAACACCGAATACCAATGTAGACACTGAATACCAATGTAGATACCGAATACCAATGTAGACACTGAATACCAATGTAGACACCGAATACCAATGTAGACACCGAATACCAATGTAGACACTGAATACCAATGTAGACACCGAATACCAATGTAGACACCGAATACCAATGTAGACACCGAATACCAATGTAGACACTGAATACCAATGTAGACACTGAATACCAATGTAGACACTGAATACCAATGTAGACACCGAATACCAATGTAGACACCGAATACCAATGTAGACACCGAATACCAATGTAGACACCGAATACCAATGTAGACACTGAATACCAATGTAGACACTGAATACCAATGTAGACACTGAATACCAATGTAGACACCGAATACCAATGTAGACACCGAATACCAATGTAGACACTGAAAACCAATGTAGACACCGAATACCAATGTAGACACTGAATACCAATATAGACACTGAATACCAATGTAGACACTGAATACCAATGTAGACACTGAATACCAATGTAGACACCGAATACCAATGTAGACACCGAATACCAATGTAGACACTGAATACCAATGTAGACACTGAATACCAATGTAGACACCGAATACCAATGTAGACACCGAATACCAATGTAGACACTGAATACCAATGTAGACACTGAATACCAATGTAGACACTGAATAACAATGTAGACACTGAATACCAATGACACACTGCGCATGCAAGGGGGAAAGCCGGGGGAAGTTTACAGTAGGCCTATTGGCTTTGACGACAGATGCAGAGCAAGAGGAGGAGGAGAAGAAGAAAGGTACTGTGAAGTTGGAAGAGAAGCAGCAGCAGCAGCAGCAGAAGCAGAAGAAGAAGAAAAAGAAGAAGAAGAAGAAGAAGAAGAAGAAGAAGAAGAAGAAGAAGAAGAAGAAGAAGAAGAAGAAGAAGAAGAAGAAGAAGAAGAAGAAGAAGAAGAAGAAGAAGAAGAAGAAGAAGAAGAAGAAGAAGAAGAAAAAGAAGAAGAAGAAGAAGAAGAAGAAGAAGAAGAAGAAGAAGAAGAAGAAGAAGAAGAAGAAGAAGAAGAAGAAGAAGAAGAAGAAGAAGAAGAAGAAGAAGAGAAGAAGAAGAAGAAGAAGAAGAAGAAGAAGAAGAAGAAGGAGAAGAAGAAGAAGAAGAAGAAGAGAAGAAGAAGAAGAAGAAAAAGAAGAAGAAGAAGAAGAAGAAGAAGAAGGAGAAGAAGAAGAAGATGAAGAAGAAGAAGTCTCAGTATCGCAGTAGGTAGCGCGTCAGTCTCATAAGCAACGACAGCAACGACATCAACAACAACAACAAACAAAACAAAAAACAGCAACAATAAAAACAGCCACAAAAACGATAAAAACGACAAGAACAATCACAAGAAAAGTAAAAAAGTGATTAAGAAGAACAGGAACATGGAAGAGACCCATACATAGAAGATAAAGAAACATTTCTCTTGTATCTAACACTCACCCTACCCAAAATTATCCGCTGGTTATACTTGGGTCAACTCGCAAGAATTAAATTGTAGTTACACAATCAACCCATGGAGCCAAATAATTTGAAAACCTCTGAAAGAGATAAGCCCAGATGCCCACAATACCAACAACTCGCACATCTGTCTGGTCTGCACATTCGTACTGGCTCAAAAAGCAGCCATTTATAAGTACTAAACATCTCTCATAGATCAGGTTTCTTCTTTGAGTTTTCCTAATCTGCTAAAAGATTACACCTGGTCGGTGTTTATTTAATCAACATCTTTGGAGCTGTGTGCTTTGATAAAAAATTATACGTCAGCGTTTGAGTGTAATCATTAGAATGTTGCTGTGATAAAAATTACACAACTATGTGTATACGCAATTAATTAACCCCTCTTTTCAGGTCCTAGGTACTCATTTAATTGCATAATTTAATTTCTTTAAATCTTCTTCCTGTATGGTTTCAATGTGCAAGATTTGGCCAAACGGTTTAAAAGAATGTATATGGCGCTGTCGCAATCTATTGCCGTGCCACTAACCGGTACAGATGGTTCAGATATCCATGTGAGTTGTTGAGGCAGCTAGGGTATTCGTGCTTTGTGCGATACACTAACTAGGGTCATCCTCCTTCTTCCCTTCCTTCCGTTCATTGTCATCATTATCTTTTTTTCAGCATCATCATTTTCTTGTTGTTGTTGTTGTTCTTATTCTTGTTGTTGTTGCTGTTCATCTTCTTCTTCTTCTTCTTCTTCTTCTTCTTCTTCTTCTTCTTCTTCTTCTTCTTCTTCTTCTTCTTCTTCTTCTTCTTCTTCTTCTTCTTCTTCTTCTTCTTCTTCTTCTTCTTCTTCTTCTTCTTCTTCTTCTTCTTCTTCTTCTTCTTCTTCTTCTTCTTTTTCTTCTTCTTCTTCTTCTTCTTCTTCATTTCATTCTTCTGATTCTTTTTTCTCCTTCTTGTTCTCTTCTTATTCTTGTTCCACTTCTTCGCATTTTTTTCCCCAGACTTTTCAAGGCTTCATACATAAACCTGAATATCCTGAAAGAAATTACTGTTAAACACGATTTTCTGTGTTTCTTGTTTCCTACTTGTTACATCATAAATCCTCGCTGAGAATAGAAGTAATTTCCGGTCTTGTTAGTTGCATAGCCTGTGCTACTGTCTCTTTAGTTAGTGTATCTTTTACTCCCTCTACCCATCTATTTCTTGGTCGGCTTTTTGCCTTGTAGCCCGCTGTTCCCATATAGTAAGCTCTAACTGCTGGCTAATGTTGTTCCATTGTGATCAGTGACCAAACCATTTTATTCTTTGATGTCTTGTGAAACCATTTATTGTTTCTGTGCCTGCCATTTTTATGTTTAGTTCTTCATTTGCGACTCTACCTCTTGTGATTTTTCCCTCTGCCTTGTTTGATGCACCTAATCTCACATGCTGTAACGTTGCGTTTGTTTTCTTAGGATTTTAAAACATCTGAAAAGCGAAAACCCATAGATGAAAGTTGTCAAGGCAGACTGCCTTGGATCTAAAGCTAGGAATTCAACAGTGGTCGTGGTGACAACAGAGAGTTAGAGTATTCTAGAAACTTTCAAGCTGAACAAGAAAACTCAGAAACCAGAGCTATATATCCCACAAGTACTTCAGTGCTCTAGACGCCACAAAGGATGTCTTAACAAACCAGTTTCTCGCAGTAAATAAGATATTTATTGGTATTGTGCTGACTCTCATCTACACAGCGAGTGTCAGTTTGCAAAATGAAGATAAATAAAATACTATACAAAACCAAATGCTGACAGAAGATGCAGCAACTGTGTTGGACAATACAGTGCGAGATCTGTCGGCTGCCCCTATCTACAGAGCATTAGGAAAAAAGTCGCAAGATCGCCATAACTGAGACAGTCTCGTGTAAAATGGCAAGAAGAAGATATGGGAATCCCGGAAACTTCACAACCGTGGAGAAAACAAAAGCAGAACCAAATTACAAAGCTGGAAGAAAAGATCAAGGCACTGACAGCAAGTAAGACAGTTCAAGAAGAAAGCAAGGAAAGTTCCAAAGAAGTCAATGAGAAAGCACAACAAAACGATGAAGGAAATAGGTTTGAAATAAGACAACGATAAAAGTACATTCAAGAAACTAAAAGCAGAAACAATATAACTTGGAAAATTTGCAAAAACAGAAAGATGAAAGGGATAAAGAAAGTAGATACAAACAACCTCTAACAGTAACACACAAAAATAGTAGAAAGACAGCAGAAGTCAAGCCAAAAGAAATAACACCGAAAGAGTCTACTAGCAAGGGGTACAACTATCTTGAAGATAGGTTCAATGCAGCAATCAACAAGACATATCCACTGGAAAACATCAAGACGAAGACTGGCAAGTATGAGTACAATACGGGGAGACATTAAGAGAAGAGATGAGGAGGCAACAGAAGAAAACATTATCACCGAAAATGAAACAACCAAATCTCAAGCGTCAAGCAATTAAGAGGACACCTGACACAGAACAAACACAAGGGATGGAAAGGAAGATGAGTCTATAGAAATGTTCTCGTAGGGATAAGTCACCATCACTAGCCACGTACCCAAGATGTCATCAAGTTAAAGCAAATAGCAGTCAGAAAAATAGGAGAGTAAATAAATTAACATGAATAGATAATCAAAATCAAAGCGGGCGTTCGAATACCTCGAAATGGTCACGACAGGATGGCACTGGAAGAATACAACACAAAAAAATTTTCGGGAACGAAACCAAACAACACAATAATAATACAGTTCGGCGGCAACTTACATTCTTGAAAACCAACACTGACTGTTAAAAGAATTCAATAAATAAGAAGATTCACCATCAGATAAACGTCCTCTGCAACTACACAAAATGGAACCACAGGAAACCGTATCCGAACAAGCAATGCACAAAAAAGATCGCAGTTATAAGCAAATGCTCAGATGAGGTTTAATGCTTGAACGCGATTGAATTATCAACAGACCTAAGACATGAAGGCTCCCTGTGATCAAGGGGGCAATGCAACAGATAAACTATCCATAAACTGACTGACGAAGTTACTTTAACGGGAATTGCAGTGTGACAACAGAGATGAAATGCCGTAGAAGAGCTGCAGGAGATTCAAGGAAAGACGGAATACGAAATCATGAAATCAGACGAATGCTATTAATAAAGCCAGTCTTAGAGGTCATCAAACAACAACAAATGAAGTGGTTTGGACACCTAACAAGAATTCCCTGTTACTATCCGCCACAGCGAGCCACACTAAAATGTTACAACGGGTATAGAGCCAGTGGAAGACCTCGGAAAATATGGAGTGATGGCATTAAGAACAGCCTTACAGAAATTAACATCGGTCCTAATAGTGCTCTTGACAGAGCTCATCAACGAACATTACATCTCCCCCTGACACTTCGATGAGGTACAAGGTGGAAGAGCAGAAGAAGAAGAAACAGAACGTCTGGACGATATTCAACACTGGGTGGAAAATAGGGCGGAATTTTAATCAGGTTGCAGCAGGTACTGTTGGCATATTGACGCTTCGCTGAAGAAGGAGACTGAATACGTGTGAGAATGTACCGAGTGCAGGCAATTCAATTCTTGATTCATTCATTCATGGTTAATATACACAATTAGTCGACTCTTACGACAGACTTTTTGGGTAGGCAGTGGGTCTTGTCTTGTTTTCCCTATAATAAGGCCTGGAACGCACACAGAGACTTTCCTATTTTGTAAACAAACACTTTAGGTCTAAAACCAGACCCAAACCAGATCAGTCCAAATTAACGCAGTGCGACTCAACCCACTCCACCATTCCGTGGGTATTTGATCCGGGACTAAAACCTACTCGTCCTACCGCGTGTATTTAACCCTGTATACCAGGGCTATTCAACTTGCGGACTGCGGGTCAAAACTGGCCCGCAAAGGGCTAACAAGTGGCCCGCAGATCACCTTCCAGTTGTATTGCATTACCACTCTTTCTATGTCCGGACTGAGCATCCGCCACCTTTCCCATTTCCCATATATTAGCCTCTAAGCCAAGTTAGTTGAATAGCCCTGCGTTGTACAGTGGCATTCCACTCTAGGTTGTGTATTTAACCCTGCATACATTGCCACCAAAGTCATTTTTAGATGCAACACACAACACGGAAACAAGCGTTGGCAACAATACAACACGGAGGGAAGCTATAAATTCTTTCCCCTACAACAGCTGCCATGACCACGTCAAAAGGTCCGCGGGAACGGCCAAACCCCTAATTGACTCTGGCATGCACGCCAAACTTCATCAAACTGCGATTTATTATTTGGCTTGCCTTCTCAGCCAAAGCGGCAAAAAAGCTATCCGGGCGGCGTGTAACTGTGCTAAACATGGCGGCGAGAAAATGGCGGTCTGAGAATAATGAGGGCCCGTGGAGACGATAACAGATACGACAAGGCGCGAAGTGTGGATTAACAGCTTTGCAATTAACAGGGTGTTGTGTGCGGGGGTTATGTGGGCGTATGTATCTGTGTGTCTATGCTTGTCTCTGTAAGTGTGTATGAATAATTGTGTGTGACTGTTATACTTATATAAGCGTGTTTGTGTATGTGTGTGTGTGCGTGCGCATGTGTGTTGTGCGAGCGTGTCTATCAAGTTTTGTTAGTAGGCATGACGAGTGGGCTTCAAGTGAAAACTTTAAAAGCGTGATAAAAGTTACAACAACCATGTTATCACAATCGACGTCACTGCACATTGGGCGTGCTTAATCCTCCGACGCAATAGCCACACTAGGATACTTCTACTAATTGTTCCCATGACAGGTTGATTATAATGGACTCGAAGACCGCATAGACGTGCTTCAAAGTGCGTTACTCCAATGTCATGCAATCGTGTTAGTATCAGAGATTCGTCCTTATCCAGTCCCTTAAAGTGAGTTGCGTATCCTTCACAGAACGTTGCAGAACGAACCCCAGCATTTTTTGGTTGTTGTGGTTTTTCTTGGCAAATTGTATGCTCAGTAGTTTGCCACTGCTTCCTGAGCGGTCAGCTCTGGATACCACTGTCGAAACCAACGCAAGACAAACTGTCCGCAGCTGGGATCGAACCCGGCACCCTGGCATTACGAAGCTCGTTCGCAACGCCTAGGTCATAGACGCCGACGCACAACGTTGATGCTATCTGCTCTGTCCATGGTTCTTCTCTCAGTATTGATGGTAATAATGTCAAGAGTTTTTATCAAATGTCAACACTATGCAGACGAACACTGTGACGTCATCATATCAGTTCATAGTGTGGGTTCCTGGTCTCCCACTATGGGAAGAGAAGGGGGGGGGGGGAAGTAACAAGACTACACCCACTGCCTCCCTAACAAGCATGTCGTAGGAGTTAATAAACTGGGGAATTTCTTCAAAGTCGCAGTGCATCTGCCTGAGCGGTAATGAACAATCAACTGTCCACACAAAAAGCAGGTAAAACGGATGTGCAAGCCAAACTCAGGCTTTGGCACAAAACCAAAGTCCAAATTAAAGAGCAACTACGACATTCCGCTGGAGTTTACAGCTGGTGAACAAAGAAGAAGCACAAGATAATGCCAGTCTAAAGATAGCGCCCCAGCAGCTGCTAGTAGTGTGGGAGGAGGCGCTCCAACCGTAGACGTCATCACTTCCGGCTCCTCCGGGCTCCTCCGGGCTCCTCTCGGGCTCCTCCGGGTCGCCTCCGGGTGGACACCGGGTGGACAGCGGATGGACCCTGGCCACTGGAGCGTTGGGTGGACACTGGCTGCCTGGCCTCGGAAGTTCAAAGTGTCAATTATTTGTTTGTCCCCAGAATGCGAAATGTTTGTCTGTCAAGGGCGTCACTGTTTGTTTCTTTAAAAATAAAACCTTGTTTTTCTAGATTTTCTCTAGAATTTTCTCCTTAGAAGTTATATTTTTCTTCCCAGAAGTCATTTTTACACCAGCTTTTTTGCCAAGTATTTTTATTAAAAAGAGTATTTTCCCAAAATATATTTTGGTCTGGAACACCTCGGGGGTGTGTGGGGGCACTCCATAAAGTGATGTAGTGTCGGTCTTTTTTCTCTTATAAAGCCAGTTCACATAGAGTGATGTATGAGATGACGCCCCCCTCTAGTCCATATATTGATGTATGAGATGACGCCCCCTCTCGTTATTAAACATATTATTATCCTTTTTTGTGGTCTTTTTCTCCTCTATACCCCCTCTTTATCATTGTTTTGACGCCCGTTCTCCTCTATAACCGCACTTTTTTTTATTGTTGTTGTGAGGCCCCTTTTTTTCTCTATAACCCCAAGCCCACTACGACTTTAGGGGAGAGCCGCCCCTAGATTTATTATTCATATTGTGATATACGAAACCGGGTCTCTACCTTAACAAACAGGCCTTTATTCGCTTGTTTATGTTGGGTCCCTCTGTCTTATTCTGTTAGTGTGGGTCCCGGTCCCAATGTAGTCCCCTTCCTTTGAAATACAAACACTACACGTTGTTTTCCGTTTGCTTTTAACCAATTGTTTCACTAAGC
>CAJHNH020000643.1:0-10000 GCA_905116865.2 Candidula unifasciata
AGCAGTCTAGTCCCATTTTATGTTGCATTTAGCACGGCCTCTTCACCGGTCCAGATGGCAAGGCTTCCAGCAAGGCATACGAGGGAATTAAAGGCTGGTGTGTTTCTAAGCTAAAGGAATCAAGTTAATTATACGGATATGACAAGAGGTAGCAAACTAGGCAGGTAGACCGCAGGTATCTGACAGTTCCCAGGGCGGTGGAAGATGCTTTGATCTGGGGGAATATGTAGATCACTGGAAAAACATGGCGAAACCCGGAGGATAACATAAACATTCGGCGCGTGTGCTAATTATAATGAGTGAGCCAGGTATTTTAATTTCAGCCACATACGAAACTTTTACATTTTCCTAACGTTTGTCTGTGAGTATTCTGGTATTAGTGTGAATGTATGCGTGTGTGTGTGTGTGTGTTCGCGTGCAAGGACGTAAGCGTGCGTATCACCCCACATATGGTTATAGTTTCAAGTTTAAAGTCGACAGGATCCATTTTATTTGGGGCCTTACTCGTCCAGATTGCCTGGAGGCGTGGAAAGAGGTCCTTTACTTTCACATTTCCTCCAGATTTGCATTAGGTAGGATTAACATCTCAAGGCTGAGAATCAAACATGCGCTTTTTCTTCTTCTTCTTCTTCCGTTTTGTATACCGACTGTAAGACCCGCGGCAGAAAGTCCTGGTTGGTCCTCCAGTTAGACTGGCTTTGTGCCAAGGTCTGAGTTCTGCATGTACGCCCGTTCTACTGGCTTATTTGTGTGCATTTGGTTGTTCCTTGTCGCTCGGGCAGATGCACTCCGACTTCGATAGAGGCTCCCAATAAGTACTACTATGACATGCTTGTTAGGGAGAGAGTGAGTCTATTCTTGTTTTCCCCAACAATTGGTCCCCAGAACCCACACGGGGAAAACAGGTACACATCCCATAAACGCCGTTCAACCATATAACAATATATAACACAGTTATATGGGGCAACATAAAACGGTTGGGACGTAACCTGCAGTCCAGTGTGGGAGGCGAGGATTGACTTCATGGTATCGTGTGTATCACATTTAGTTTGGTCTCTCTCTGTAAGACGGCTAGAGCTTCATGCTTAAAGAGTCCCAATACGTATGAGCTTCGTTGCTCCGGGGATGATCCCTATGGATCTCCGTAAAATCATGCAATCGTGAACAGGACGACGCTGTCTGTAAATCGATCGCACGACCTTCAGAGCTTGAAGCACACTGCAAACAATTTTGCATTGACCATTTCGCCACTGATCTCGCACGGAACCCACCTGTACTACAGATATGCCCAGCCAAACTTTTAGCATAGCTCTCTTGCAAATCTAGCCCTTTTCATTTCCCACTTCTCTTGAATCACTCACCCCCTTGTAGCATCGCCACCTACAAATGTTTGTACATACCTCTCTTACCAGAATGATCAGTTACAGTGGAATAGAGCAAAACGAGAGGTAAACGAAAGTAAGAAAAAAGAAAAGAACCCACAGAATAAAAGCATGAAAAATAATAATAATGTGAAAGTGATGAAAGCTTTCAAAAATGCTATCACAAGAGAAGCTTGGTTTTCTCTTAAGCTGTCACATTCATAATTACCCCAGTGCCGCAAGTAAATTGCAGACAAACTGCTCTGTCAGTTTACTTAGCAAAAAATGTCAAAATACTACCAGCAAAACACGAAAGATAAATGTGTGCGGTAACTCCAATAAGGTAATTCCCGAAAAAAATAGGAAAAACACTGTCGGGAGGATCGAGGCTTTGAGTGAGGACCTATGGAAATAGAGGGTAATTTGAGGTTCAATATTTTGGTAATAGAAAGCCCCCCACTTCCATAAAACGTCAGTGTTTCCTGCGCTCTTTTTAGAGCTTTTTGAAATATTTCAGCTGTTGTGAGGGGCACATTGGTGCCAGCTCGTGTGTGATGGGAGAATTAAAATAGATGACAGATATAATCCATATTTCTGGAGTTTTTTGTGTCGGCCGGGGGTAGGTGTGTTTTTTTAGGAGGGTTAATTGACATTCCTGTGTCAATTGTGAATTATTTATGGAGTGTGTGCGTGTGTGTGTTTTACACACACACACACAGAGAGAGAGAGAGAGAGAGAGAGAGAGAGAGAGAGAGAGAGAGAGAGGCACACAGAGGCAAAGAAAAGCAGAGGCAGACAAACAGACAGAGAGACAAACAGAAAGACTGGCAAGTAGATTACCTGACTGAAAGACTAAGTGATTGACGATTTATAGATAAATGGATAGAAGAATAGACAGAAAGAAAGAGAGAGGGAGAGGGAGAGAGAGAGAGAGAGAGAGAGAGAGAGAGAGAAAGAAACGGGCAGTTTGCAGACTGACTGAATGATGCAAGGATGGACCGACAGACAGACAAAGAGGCAGACAGACAGACAGACAGACAGACAGACAGACAGACAGACAGACAGACAGACAGACAGACAGACAGACAGACAGACAGACAGACAGACAGACAGACAGACAGACAGACAGACAGACAGACAGACAGACAGACAGACAGACAGACAGACAGACAGACAGACAGACAGACAGACAGACAGACAGATGGATACATGGATAGACAGACAGATGACTATTAAAAAAAATATATTTCTCTATATTTGAATGTTAATGATTCTATTCCTTTCGTTAGATATACTTTAAGGGCATTGCTATTCTTTATTATTCTCCTTATTTTTTGTTTTGTTTACTTCTCTGATCATCTATTATTACTTGCATAGCTAAGCGCAGCCTCGTATGTGTCTAAGTATCCGCTCACTTACTTCGTTGTTCATTGTTAAATCTCTTATTTATAACAGAACATATGAATGTTTTAATATTTGAAATATTAGAATGTTGATAGCCTAGTCATATTTTACACTCCAAGAGAAATATTATTACGAGAAGCTGAAAACGCTGAGCTAAAATCCATGTCAGAGATCGAGAAAGTTGCATGCAATAGAGCGGAGTGAGGTAATCGTATGCGAGTCCTGTGTGATGTCTAACAGCACACGAAGGATGAGGTGATGGTATTTCAGAATACAACAGTTTAATCGCTCCACAAATCTTGCTCACTATCTGCTCGCGGCTGCTCCGCATAATGCACTTTTGGAAGCCTAGCTTCTTGATGAAAATTGTGATAAAAACAACGATACAGACAACAAACTAGATCTCACAATTGCCCCAGACGCCGCCACTCCTTGATCACTGGAGCAAACATCCAAAATATTATTCGTGACTGTTCAAATATCGGCCCGCACAGACCTCAGCAGGGATTATGAGGAGGGAACAAACACGACTTTTGGCCGAATGGTTTGCCGACGTCAACCATTTCTGATCTCAAACAGAGGATCGTGTTTGCTGTAGAAAATTGTTTTCTCTTGAAAGATTGTTCGTGACATCTTTCTGCCGTCGTCTTTCGGCCTGCAAGAGATCTTTTGGATGCTAATCCCCCACCTCAATTCCCATCAGATTTTTGTCTTCTTTATGATGGGGGTATTTACTAGTTGCTCCCGGAGCATGTTTCACTAATGCCCAGGAGGAAGATAGTGTGTTTTCCTGCTAATCGCTTTAACCCCAAAAGGCCAACGGAAGATGTGATCTCTTCAGCAATAATTGGTGCGTTTATGGAAAATAGGCGCTATTTTATGTGAACTTGCGAATTATTTTTTTCAAGGTCTTATCCTCCGGAATTAAAGGTCGTATAAAGTAATGGTTATTTAATTGTACATTATGCTTTACCATATTACAGTGATTCCCAAATTGTGGGCCGCGGCGCCACGGGCAGCTGCTACCACTTCACAAGGGCACCGCGAAACTTTCGAAGATACGCGAAGTTTTTTTTTAATATTTTTTATTTAATAATCTCTCACATACAAATAGTCACACTTTTACTTAGGTTAGGACGCCGTGGAAAAATTGTATTTGAGAAAAAAAAGAGGCGCCGCGACTAAGAAGAGTTTGGGAAACTGACATATTATGAAGTATATTTACGATATAAGGGGTTTGACCAAACAATGACCGGAATGGTGCTGTATGGTCAGTAATCTGATAAGACCCACGTCTTGCCCTTTTCATTATCATCTCATAACCTCAGGGTTATACACCCCAGGGTCGCAGAGTAACTTAGAGGGAGGAATTTGTTATTTTTGTTTAAAATAAATAGCCACCATCTATCCATCGAATCACTGGTGTTCCTCTTGACTTTGACACGGATGTTCCAAACGACTAAATATGCCCGATTAACATATAATGTTTCGACGCTTATATATATATATATATATATATATATATATATATATATATATATATATATATACCTGTATTATTACGAGTAGTAAACATTTCTAATATATAGCTTCCGGCTGACGCTCTAAACATTTTTTGTATCCAGCTATGTTTTTCTGTTGCAATTTTTGGGCCAGGACTCCAAAGGTTCCGTTGCCCAGCTACTGGATACACTCGTTAAAGTGGTGTTATCTTGTTAGAAACCGAGACAACTGTCTTTTGGTGCAAAGAGCAGACAGTGTCCCTGGATACTCAGATACAGACTCGAATTGGCTCGCAAAAGAAGGTGAGCTGCCTGAATATCCCCAGAAAAGGGATAAGGGAATTTAGATGCCTAAACACTTAGACAGAGCAGATTACCCCTCCCGACAATTTCCCTTTCTGGTAGTAAAATTAAGCCCCCATCTAGACTATGTATATTGGTAGACAGCACTGACACCATACATACATCTAGAAATAGAAATAAACTTTAACTATGAGTTTAAATCAATCATAGGAATGTTTATTAAAATTAAAGTAAAATTCAATCATCTATTTACTTTTGAAAATACATTATTCAAACTAAGTAGGATGAAAGATAAAAATGATAGTAACATGAAACTGTCGTCATGAGAGGATCAGTGGGAAATAACATACAACAATTACCACCTGGAGTTTCCCAGAGGATCATCCATTTCAAAGACTGAGGTGGAATGTCGGATCTGTCCCAAGCACCAAGATCTTCCTTAGGGCACTCCAATCATTAGCTACAACCAGCCTGGCAGTGGTTTGGAAGCTCGTCCTGCCACAAGGAATCTGTCCTCGGCTTTTCAGCAGCTAGGGATGGAAACAATCAAAAAATATATAGTCCCTGCTGTTTTGCAAAATAAAATATATTTCCAACTTTCCCCTCTCTCTTCATATTGTCAGAAGTGGGATAATAGTCTAGTAGCATTGTCATTTACATAGCTTCCACTTCTGACTACTGTCCAGTCCAGATGAATGTCTTCCATCTTCTGTCCTTCAGGATGATAGTGTAATGCTCCTCATTTTTTCACAGACTCAGACAGCAATATGCAGTTATAAATGCAACACAAAATCAGACAGAATGTTATAGAATTCTCTCTATAAATATTGAGAATTCTAGATAAAAGGTCTTGCCTTTCCTTCTTCCAGATATTCCACTGTGCGGTTATTTTCTGGTTGAATCCTTCTTTTGTGAGGCTAAGAAAAACAGTTTCCCAGTGGGTAGTTTTCTCGGACAGCATGTCCTCAAAATCACAGCATTTAATACTGCTGTGTATAAGTAAAATAATACATTAATAACATCATGAATAATACATCAATAACCTGAAAACAAAATTCAGCACTTCTACAACAAGCAAACATTATGAATTATAGAAGTATGAGCATGAGAAGAACAATGTCTCCTATGAAATGTTACCATTGAAATGTTACCATTGAAATGTTACCAGTATCTACACAAACTCTGATAATCAGCCATAGATCATTCATCTACCAGCAATAGAAGATAGATAATTTCCTAAGAGTCTTAGAAACAGCAAACAGAAGTAACCTCCTAGATACCGAACAATAGGAATCAGGAATAGATCATAAAGAAATGGTTTCCTGTCCATGTGCAGAAATGGGTCAGCGTGGTTTTTCCTCTGTCTGGTACAATTCTAATATTGTACACGAAATGCGGCCCGAAAACTGAAATCACGATTTAATTAACAGTTACTGTGCTCACCTGGATTTAGATGTAACTATATGGTCATGTTGCTAGGGTTTTTAGGCGGCGAGAAAGACAAAGTTCTGCCAAAACGGCCCGCTCTAACACCTGCTTGCTGACCTGAAGTAAAATGGCTGGCAATCTTGTCTCACTGCGGGATTTCCGGTGTTGGCCAGGGTTTTCCCCGCTACGTTGCCGAGTTACTAGCCGTATATTTTTATACGTGAAAGCTCAGGGGAATTACAAGTAGGACAATGGAAAATCCCCAAACAGCAACCGTAGGCTATAACCGGGAAATCTCTCAATGCGTCTTATGACGAAAATGAAGTCACTGGGCGCATGTAAGAGAGAAAAATAGAAGGGTCACAAAGGGGTGGTACGTCAGCCAAGAGTATCTTGTCTACTTGAAGCGGCGTCTCGCGACAGAAGCCCCCCTTTCGAAGCTTTCTGTAAGAATGCTAAGATCGCTGTCAAGTAGAACAAGAATACCAGACTACCACTTCCTGGCTCCCAAGACTTCCACTGGTCTGAATTTCCAGTAGTCTTTATGACAATGTCTTGTCCAGTAGATGTGCTTAAAATGCATGCACCAGTGGTGTACTGACCGTTTGTCCGGAGGTATTGCATCCCCCAGAATCAATGATTTCGTGGGTCTGGATGCTGAGATACCAAGGCCAACCTGATAACAAGGCTTAGCCCACACTGTACCTAGATTCTGCCCTATCAAAAGAGGTAGAGCTTGTAGGGGCTGCTTGTATGGAAGAGTCACAGTGCAACTATCTTCCGCTATTCTCCTCCACCGATTATCAATCTTAGTACATTCTGTCACTTTCCTTTTGGTATAAGGGATGGCGTCCATCGGGGTACCATGAGGTTGGCGCAGTTTACCACTGACTCTTTCTTGGTAGGGGGTCAACTTGTCCCCTCCTGTGTGCATTCTGTCCTCCCCTTCATAATTTATCGGGGTGAGTTTCTCATGAATAGAGCTCCTTTCGGAATCAGAGCACAAAAGTAGTTCAGTAAATACAGTCACATCAGTCAGAAGTGGTTCGTTTTCTGAAGATGCTAAGGTGGTATTGCTTCGGACCGAAGCTTCTACCGGCAGCTGAGTTACTCCTGTCGCATCTTTCGAAGTGAAGAGTACTCTAAGACCAGAGTGTTTGGTTTCCCTTTTACTCTTGGCTTGTTCAGCCACAATGTCCTTCATCTGAAGTTCCCCTGTGGTGTCAGCTGCACAGGCAAGAGATAGGCTCTCTCCCTGCCCAAAAGAAGTACATTCTTTTGTGTTGATGGCAAACAGTGCTGTTTGACCATTTTCAAAGTTAATAAGGCTTACAGGAATTTCCTGCTCATCAAGAGTTTCCTTCCCAGAATACTCTGCAAAGACCTCAGGGAAAGTATCCTCTGTGTCGGTTATTTCCTCCCTGGTCAAGCTTTTATGGGCCAAGTCCAGAGGGAGTAAATAAAGTTGAGTGCTGCTGCCATCACAGTCACCCATCTGGGATGCCAAATCAGAACTGATACTCATCTCCCTATTGCATGTGGCTGCATCAAGGGAAATGAAAGAAACAGATTTACTGTTATTCTCTGTACCCTGCTGCCATGATTCCACTTCTTGTTTAACATTACTGAAGGGCATCATAGAGTCACTAAAAGTGCTACCTTCACTTTCATTATTGGCTAGTGTCCCAGTCAAACCGCCATGTTTACGGTTCCAGCAGTTATCACGTTGGTGGCTGCTGTTCGATGTGTTCGGGGTCCTCTTAGTCCTACACTTCCCTTTCGGAACATGCCGATTCCCTTCTTTCACTAAGGAACATAAGAAGTTAAATGAATCGGATGTGGTGTTTGAGGTTCGTCTGTCACTGGTATGACGATTAAGGGTGCCCACGGTACACTTTCTCCTTCCATGATTCCATTTAGGCTCAGGAGGAGTCTCCTCACTTTGCTCATCTGAGTTAAGGGGAGTAAAGGGGTTCAGCAATGTGGATCTGATCCCTTTTGAAGATTTCTTTGTTTTCTGTCCTCGCTTCCTTGTGGGGACAGGAGGCTTCTCATTTTGCTTATCAGGGCAATGGAGAATACAGGGGTTCAGCAATGTAGATCTGATTCCTGTCAAAGAATTCTTGATGTCCACTCTTTTCCTATATGGAATAAGAGAGGTGAGGCAAGGTCTTGGGTGGTCTATTACTTCATCATTTGATGAGGTACCATTTGGCGCAATAGTACACACCTCTCCATTGAGAGAGTGAGTCCCTGACCTTTCTACCAGAGTGTCAGTATGGGAGTTGTCAGTTCCCTCAACTACCTGGATGTTGTTCTCACCGTTCCCTGTGTCTAACTGCAGTTCTCTCTTCTTTGTCTGCCTAAGTAGTCGATAGTTATGCAGCTTTTCTTGAAGAAGCTTCATTCTTTCGACAGCTGCATCCTCTTGGAGTTGTCTAGCATCTTCTTCTTCTTCAAGTTGCCGTATTCTCTCTTCTTCTTCCCTCTCCGCTGCATGACGAGCAAGCATTGAGTCCCATTCTTCCTGTTCGCGTTGTATGAACGTTGTTAACTCTTGTCCTCTATAGCCCCTTTGTGCACCAAAAATCCTTGCATTTTCTAAGAACCTGGACCGGCGGTCCATAATGTCTAGATTGTTCATTTACAAAGCAAGAGAAACTGATCACATGCAGGACTAACCAGAAGAGTATTTATAGTTGAAGGGTTGGGTGATAGAATAGAAAAAAAGGAAAACTGACCACAGCAGTAAGGAGAACGTTACTGAAAATAATGCAAGTAATCAAACATTACTGCACAGCAATCAATGACACATTAAATAAACTTAACAGTAATGTCAAATGATAGAATGTCAACATAAAAATGATTTACAATCAATATCAAATGCTAAAGCAGTCAAGATTGGGAAAAAAAAATAATTCTCAGACTACTTCCTAATTGTGATATTACACTAATTAAGGTAAGTATAAACAGTTCATATTTTTTACTATCATTTACTTAACAGTTAATACTGCCACTCTTCAAACCCTAATTATGTAAGTCACTATTATAAAAAATGGTGCCTGTAATCTAGGGAATGTAAAAGTTTTTTAAGTATTTAAAAAAATTTATGAAATAAAATTTCAATTGTCTAGGGTTTCCCGGGTTTTAAATAACAGGCGCCGACACACTTGTGTGGCCTCAGATTATTATTCCGGAGAGCGCCTCACTTGTCGTGGAACAGGTTCCTTTTACACTCACTAAAGTGGTGTTATCTTGTTAGAAACCGAGACAACTGTCTTTTGGTGCAAAGAGCAGACAGTGTCCCTGGATACTCAGATACAGACTCGAATTGGCTCGCGAAAGAAGGTGAGCTGCCTGAATATCCCCAGAAAAGGGATAAGGGAATTTAGATGCCTAAACACTTAGACAGAGCAGATTACCCCTCCCGACAATTTCCCTTTCTGGTAGTAAAATTAAGCCCCCATCTAGACTATGTATATTGGTAGACAGCACTGACACCATACATACATCTAGAAATAGAAATAAACTTTAACTATGAGTTTAAATCAATCATAGGAATGTTTATTAAAATTAAAGTAAAATTCAATCATCTATTTACTTTTGAAAATACATTATTCAAACTAAGTAGGATGAAAGATAAAAATGATAGTAACATGAAACTGTCGTCATGAGAGGATCAGTGGGAAATAACATACAACAATTACCACCTGGAGTTTCCCAGAGGATCATCCATTTCAAAGACTGAGGTGGAATGTCGGATCTGTCCCAAGCACCAAGATCTTCCTTAGGGCACTCCAATCATTAGCTACAACCAGCCTGGCAGTGGTTTGGAAGCTCGTCCTGCCACAAGGAATCTGTCCTCGGCTTTTCAGCAGCTAGGGATGGAAACAATCAAAAAATATATAGTCCCTGCTGTTTTGCAAAATAAAATATATTTCCAACTTTCCCCTCTCTCTTCATATTGTCAGAAGTGGGATAATAGTCTAGTAGCATTGTCAT
>CAJHNH020000643.1:15000-17500 GCA_905116865.2 Candidula unifasciata
CAAAGAATACAACTGTTTGACCATCTAAAAAGGTAAAGTCGGGAGATGTGAACCAGGGTAATTGCACACGGTTATAAACCATAAGTTCTCTGCCACCAGTACGGACAGCTGATAAGAATTGTCCGCCTGTGTCGCCGTTCGCACGTAACTCTGTAGCTACAGTGACGTTCCTCCATTTACCCCAGAGTGTCAACACTGGTACTCATTTCCTAGAGGCTGGGTGAACCGTGGGCTGCAGCGAGTCGCAGCTGGATATGAAAGCGAGCCGCTTATCGACTTCTCTAACGCGGCTCCATTGACCATCTAATGAGAATGTAACAAACCATGCCAGCAGCAAGAGCGTACAACCTGAAATTCAAAATATCAAGAGGCAGGGGAAGACCGAGAAGAATATAGATTGATAAAAGAATAAGAAGCTTTAACAAGGTATTTAAAAAAATACGAAATAATGCATTTATTGTACCACTTTGTCGGTGTAGGCAAGGTGGGGGGGGGGGATGTCTTTAATCCCAATGATTTGTGGCAGCATTTCTAGTGCTATCGCCACAACTGTGCAAGTGAGGTTTTTTGTTGTTGTTGTTGTTGTTGCCCCTGATTTAAAAAAAATCCTCAGCCTTTCCAACGATTCGAACCCGAGTCTCCCGCTTAAGAGCCTAGTGTTCTAAGCAATCGATGCTCCCTAAACAAGGTTAAAACCCTTTTATCCCTCCCCCCATTCCCCCGCCTGCGTGCCACCCCCCCCCCCTTCCTCAACATTTGCTAGCAGCTGAGACCTCCCATGCTCTCCCCATATCCGCGCCCCTCTTCCACACGTAGTGCCTCTTTCTGGACTAGACGGGGTAATGCCCACCAACATTCAAAAGAAGTTCAGCTCTATGTTTAGTGTGTATCTGAACGAACATGATGGATTCTACGAACGTATGCAAAAAGCTGCTAGACACCTACCATTCTGATGCTTCAGAACTTTTTTTTTTTCTTTAATGGCCACGCGCGTGCAAATTTGCCGACAACCATCTTAATGTTCTTACCAGCTGTTACTGTCGCCTGGCAACCACAATACGGCATTGTTTACACAATGGAAGGGAGAGCACTCTTTCTTTTTCTTCTTAGCGTTCACCTGCTGTAAAGGTTCGGGTTGATCGTCCATTTCTGGACTTAAGTCTAGTTCCAGAAATTAAATTTTGTGATCTTACTTATTTTATGCAGGCTATTGGTTCCTCACATCTCAAGATAATGCACTTTAAATTCAAAGGAAGCAATAATTAGTGGCATTTTACGACAAGCTTGTTGGGGGCAGTGGGTCTATTAGTTTTTCTCAAAAGGGGACCCGGAACCCACACGGATAAAAAGAATTCTTATAATTAGATAATTTGCAATGTTGGTTCATGTTTAGGCCTGATAGGACGAAGATAGCGAACACCTGAAGTGGGTAATTGTAAATTGGTGACAATAACGAGTTAACACTAAGCATTCTGTAGGAAGTCTGTCTCACAAAAAAGGCTTGCAATGCTATAAAGCTTTAAACAATCAGTCTGTCTCACAAAATAGGCTTGTAACGCTATAAGATAGCGAACACCTGAAGTGGGTAGTTGTAAATTGGTGACAATAACGAGTTAACACTAAGCATTCTGTGGGAAGTCTGTCTCACAAAATAGGCTTGTAACGCTATAGAAATGCAAACAATCAGACGGTCTCACAAAATAGGCTTGTAATGCCATAATGACACAAAAGACCAGGCCGCCTAAACAATTTTAAAAAATAGGCTTGTAATGCTATAAAGTACCTTTACATGTGAATCGCTGTCTGTCTTTTTGCTGCTCTACTTCCAACAATAAATAATATTGAAATTGAAAATGTCACACACGTTCAATTTCTAGACTCTATAATAAATAGCAACGGAGACTATTTACACATTTAAAAAAAAAAAAGGATGGCCATAGCAATGCAAATATTAAACAGCATTAAAAGTCTATTGATAAGCACAAGCAAAATTAAAATTTCGAAAGCCTTGCATCATCGCTGTAGCAATAGTATACGGATGTGTGGTTGGGCTATCTCCCAGTCCTTAAGACAGAAAATAGGGTCTTTTGAGTTGAAATACTACAGAAAGATTCTCAGAATACCTTGGACAAAGAATAGAAGAAATACTAAAGAAATACTAACATTTTAAACGATCTAAACATCAAGGAAGATTGGCTAATAAATAGCATCTCTGTCTCGGAAGCTGAACTATTTTGGTCATATCAAGCGCCATCTCGGACAGGAAAAAGTAATAGCAAAGATGGGCACAGGACGTAAGTGACTCCTTGAATATGAAAGTACACCAGACTAGAGAGTAGATGAGAAGCCGAGTTACTTTCAGACAGCCCGTGATGAGAGCGACGTTCCGCAAAGGACGGAGTATCTAATGCATAACGGTAGAAAGCGAAACCCCAGCGATAACTGGCTGTTTATAACTCTTATAGGTAATTTTACACTCAATTGTTTGCCATTGCATTGT